>JADGMU010001408.1:0-101447 GCA_016920895.1 Vaccinium myrtillus | reverse complement strand
AAACAACAAAAAGTTCACATCACATACGATGTTGAACCCAAAAAAATAAAAATGACTGAAGCATGAAATGCATACACCACCTCAAGTTATCATGCAGCATGATTTAGAAAAACAAGACTATTTGAACAATCTTCACTGATTCCATCAGTCAATAGGAGCGTTCACTCTCTGACAAGTAGTTTTCGCGACTAAGCAACTCGTGTGACAGTTGGATTTGCTTTCCACTCAATCTGATTGGGGGTTTTGTTTTTCAGATTTTGCGGGGGTTTTGGTTGTTCGAAAATGGAGGGGAAATGGTGACGTGGATGATTCCTCAGCCAAATTTGGCCAGAGATATGGCCGGGGTCATTTTTGGCTCCCAGAAATGCCTTGTTGTTGGAGGCCCTGAAAGTGGCTTGGGGTGCCAAAAATTGGTATGGCTCCCCATATGGCACCCCATTGGAGATGCTCTATCTTAATCTTCTCCCTCTTTTTAGACCACCGAACCAGTCCAAACCGGTCAGTAATTGAAAATCCGTTACACCCCGTTACGTACCGGGAACCGGTCAGTTCACCTGTGATTTCAAGCCCACAGGTATACCGGCCTGTAACCAAACCGGTCCTTCAAAAATTCATTACGAACCGGCCAATTCATTCGTAACGGCCGGTTTTTGAATCCATGCATCACTCGTAACCATTGTTTTGAATATCGGCCGATACATATACGTATCATACCGTATCGGCCGATACGCCTAAAAAGTTAAAAAAATCACAACTGTACCTACGGTTTCCACCCAAGTTCATGGTCAAGACTTGCATGTCATGGGCCCGACATGTCGTCGCGCCGTCCAACCGGCGCAAGTGACGTTCAGCCCAATCGAGCCCAATGAATGGAGATGCCGGCTGTAGACCCAGCTTGGGTATTATTAATACCAGCCAATAAGGGTGAATTAGCTGAAATAGGGGGAAAAAAGGAGGAAAACCTTTGCATTTTACCAAAGTTGTGTGAGCTAGACTATTTTAGGTTGTCTTTTTTCTGAGGTTAAAAAAAAAAAAAGGATTTTTATTTTTTAGTTATTTATCTGGATGTGGGGATTTTTGAATAAATCATAGAAATTAAGCAAATACATAAAATCTTATTGTCGTCGAATTTAGCTTAGCTAGGTTATTAAGATGTATTTTCTTTATGAAGTGAATAATCGGTTCAGCTTGCATGCACCTCATCTAATTTTAAGGCCCTAAAAGTAATGCCCATGTAAACTTTAAATTTTAGATGGCAATGAGAGTCGAAAAGTTTAAAAAGTAAAACCCTTTTGTGCTCCTACTCGAATTAGGCTGGAATTGCTCACAAAATTTTAATTTGGGACATTAAGCTTATTTTTTTGGACTTTAGTGGGTTTAAGCAAACCTTCTTGGATCAAAAACTGCACTTAAATTTTAAATTTTTTACATATAGTATGATTTTTTTTTTCATATTATCTGCACTGGATCGTCCGAAACAACCAGACTAATTTAAAATTTGTTAGTAAGTAAAAAATACTAGTATAGCTCAACAAAACATAATAAACTATGCCCGATATGTTTTAAAAATAAATAAATATCTTCATTAATTCTATATAGTGTTTTGTACACAAAATATTGTATACACTTTCGTCACCGCTGACCTAAAATCCCACTGCGACCCCTGATTATCCTGTTCCTTTTCTCTCATTGGATGAAGTTATCATCAACAAAATGAGGCTGGACAAAGTTAGTTACATCATGTGGTGCCTGGATACTTGAATATTTGTCAAGTACATAAGTTACATAAGATTCCAAAATGGAGAGTACATTTGTTTACAAAAAAAAAAAAAAATTTACTTTTTTTCACTATTAAGATTTTTTTTTTAAAAAGCATGAAAATACTTAGGAAAAGCATGAAAATAATATTTTCTCTTAAGTTTATTGTCTTGCCTGGCATGCTCGTGTCAGCAAGTAGTAAATCAAGTTCTGGGCAATACAATGGTGTCATTGCCCATAATGACAAGATTGGAGTACACCTTATTCTATTTGTAGCCACTTTCTTCCCATGGATCCCTTTTTAAGGGTCATAGGGAGGGGATACTCTATAGCAGCTCTGATATAAAAATCCAGGTCACCTATATTCGGGGTTTGTTTGCGTTTTTACCTCCGGATATAACAACTTGGGTACAATTTAGTCCTTCAACTCGAATAAGATAAGGTCATTCTCGTTCCTGGCCAAAAATTTGAACCTTCTACATCCAACTTTTATTTACAGAACCTCCGTTATCGATTCCAGAAATGTTATGATAACGTTTGTGTGATTGTTGTAAATGTAAGATTGTCAAGGCATAGACTATACAGACAAATGATGACCTTAAAGTCGAAAAGAAATATAGAAGGCAAAGGAAAAACAGAACAGCTCTGCCTTTCCGAAATAGATGTCTCTTACTATAATTTGGAATAATGAGGCTTTAACTTGCATTTAAGTTATTTTTCCTAGCAATTCTGGCTTTCAATTGACCTTTTTCCTAGCAATTCTAGCTCCCAATCCGTGAATCCTCAGCTGTACTTGGTTGACATTGTGCCTTCATTGTGCTGTCATCTACGGCAACAATTGTCTTCTCTCAACCTCCTGAGTTAAGGATTGTCTGGAACGGGAATGAACAGAAACGAGTTTATTGGCCTATAATCAGTCCTTTGAGCCCTGGTTCTTGTAGGCTAGCAATTTAATCAAGAAGAGTGTAGTGAGTTTAATAGAGAACTCCACTTGTGATGCTTGTTTCGGTTTCTTGTGAGATTGCTCCGATTTCTCTTCGGAGTACCCGATTTTCGAGAACTACGTAAATATATCCCTGTTGTTTGTGTTTCACGTGTTTGGTAAATATATATGTTGTGTGTGTTACAAGTATTTGGTTTTGATCCTTGGGGCACAATATTGTCTTCTTGCGAGATTGAATGAATGCTATAGTTGCTCAGTGGTAAGGTGAGAGATAAATCATAAATAGTCCATGTTGTGTAGAGAATGAGGACCGGACACGGGGGCCCTGTAGTGAGGGCACTCACTACAGGGTGTAGTGAGCAATAATGGCCGTTGGATTCAACAATCAATGGTTCAGATTTAAAATAAAACTCTTACATGCAAGAGACTATTCTTACATGGAAGAATTTATTTTAAATCTGAACCATTGATTACCACATCAAACGGTTACCGTTGCTCACTACACCCTGTAGTGAGTTTGGCTCACTACAGGGCCCCCGATTCCATGAGGACCCATGTAGATTTTCTCTTCTTATTTTGACGACCCATGGAGATTTTCTCTTATTACTTTAACAACCCATGTAGCTATTGAAGGGCAAAATAAAAGAGGGAAATCCAGTTAAATTGAGGGGGTTTGGCTTAACTTTTTCATTTTGGCTACTCTCTGTCTTTTCAACTTGCTATTTCAAAAAGCAATTTTGACTGACTTAAATGTTGCGTGTTGAAAATTCGATTTTTCGTCGTTTCATAAAAAATCTGAGGATTGGTGCCGAATTCTCCTTGTTTATGATGAGACCGCAATGCAAAATAAAAAGGTCCCGATTTTGTTGTTCAAAATATTTGACGGTTCAACCAACTAAGGACCAGTTTGCAATGGTGGAAGGTTTAAACATGTTGAGAAATCAATCAAACTAACAAACACACAATGCATGAATAATAATCAAAAAATGAAAGTAAGGACTATGGAGCACAAGGCTCATTGGATGCGGATAGTCAGCGAAGCCCAAACCAAATCAATCAAGTTTCAATAACCCACCAATCTCCCACTTGAAGACTGATCCATTACATCTTGAGGATATGCAAAATTGTTATTCACGTAGAAACCTAAGACCTCACGAAGCCTATAACATGGATTCGATTCTTCACACATGCTTTAATACAAGTGTTGAGTTAGTCCATATAATTTTTGCTCTTGTTTTAATTAGACCCCATTCATAGACGGTTGGATTGATCCCCCAAATTAAAGAGTTGGTCAAGTGGCTTGGATACCGAGTTTTTAAAAATACTAAAGCTATCTTGGAGGGGTTAAGGATAATGAAGGAGTTCATAGCGTGGTTGTAAGAAATTTTGTTTCCGCGTTTTGGGTATAGTGCTCTCTTCTATCCCGTGGTTTTTTCCCCGCCTTGGGGTTTTCCACGTATATATGTGTGTTATGCTTGATGTTTATTTATTGCATTTATTATCTTGCATAATCACATAGATTATGGTTTAATTAAATTAATTGGTTTAATTGATTTATTCACCGGAATAGTAAATCAAAAGGCGATCCGATTTCGGGTCTTACAAGTGGTATCAGAGCGGGTCGCTCATATTGATTTTGTGAATTTTTTTTTCACGAGCGGGTCCTTATTGCTTTTTGATTTACTAGTATGGTTTCATCTAAAGAAAGCAAATTTATTTTCAAACCTCCAATTTTTGATAGCTCTAAATATATTGCTTGTGCTACCTCTATATTTCCTGGTGCAAATAGCATCAAATCTGATTGTGAGAGCATAAGTAATACCTCTAGTAAGGTTGAGGCTGATATCCAAGCTAGTGATGGAGAGGATAAATACGATACAAAAGCTATTGATTTGCTTACAAAAAATTTTGAACCTTCTTTGAAGAAAAAGACTAGTTTAAAATTAACCACCAAGCTAAAACAGTGCGAGATAGAGAGAGATGATGCATTGCATGAACTTGATGTGCTTAAACGCAAACATATGAATCTTGAAAATGATATGAATAATCTTATTGGGACTAACAAGCTTCTTGAATCAAAAGTAGCAAATTTGCAAGTTGAACTTGACAAGGCTAATGCTACTTTTAAGAAATTGAACGCAGGTACACAAGCGTTGAATGAAGTGTTAAGTGTTCAAAAGGTAACTTCAAAGAGAGAAGGGCTTGGATATGTGGGAGGAACTTCAACGTTGAAGGTGGAAGAAAAAAGAAATTTTATCAAGCCGAAGAGCAATGCTCCCATCCTCCTGTGGCCAATAAAACGAAGTCTTGCATCAAAGAGTCTAATGTCAAAGGAGCTCGCGCAAAGTCCAATTCTCCAAGGGCAAGGACGCAAAGTGCAATTTGTGAACATGCCACTACAAAACGGGGTGCGGTAAATTTTTCTAAGTCTATGCCTACTTGTCATCATTGTAGTGTGGAAGGTCACACTAGTCCTTATTGTAGGAAGTTAAATGATTCAAGTATATCCCACTCGCACTTATCATATTCTCATGGCTCTGACAAGCATGTGCCTATATGTTATAAATCTGTAGCGATTGACCAAATAAGACCACGTAGAAATAAATTACATACTCCTTGTCTTCCACGTGCTCTTAAAAGAAAGAATCATAAAGATACTCATTTTGTACCCACTTGCCATTTTTGTGGGGTGAAAGGGCACATTAGATCTAATTGTTTTCAACTTCATGCATGGCTATCATTGTGCTTCTTTGAAAGACAACTACTCCCTCCGTCCCTTTTTAAATGTGTTGTTTCGTAAATCCAACTTATTAAAAAAACATCATCATTACACCTTTCACATCAATTTTTTCACTTTCCACATCAACTTTTACCTCCACTTTCCAAAATTATCCTTCACCCTTACCCATTAACTTTTTACCCACTAACTTTTCAAAAGGGCAAAATGATAATTCTACAAACTTTTACCCATTAACTTTTCAAAACACACACTTATTAAGGGACAGCCCAAAATGGAAATGTCAACACTTAAAAAGGGACGGAGGGAGTATAAAATTCAAAGCCAAAATTGGTCGCATTTTAATGTTCAAAGTTCAAGTATGACTTGAAAGCCAAGTTTTAGGAAGCCTATGCAAGAGTATCATATGAGTGTGGGGCATAAGAAAGTTGAAAGGCCTGCAATGTTAAAAACCAAGTCTATTTGGGTTAGGAAAAGTGACCTTAGAAATTCTGTTAGGGTCGGTTCCATTGGATGACTTGGTACCTTTGTTCTCTTGTAGCACAACTTAGGTTCTTTTCTTGCGTTTTCATCTTTTTTATTTGCGCCTCATCTGTTTTTTTTTTTTAAATATTATCAACAAAAAAACAATGAAAAAAAAGTGTGTTTTTTTTCGGTTAGTTGAAATCTTTGAACTTTTATTTATGGATGGCATAATGAGTTTCATGTTTATTATAAATACGTCCATTATTGCAAGTTTTGGTGGTCTATCCTTGTTTCTATTTCATGATCAATTATAGAGGGATGCTATTTTGTCATGATAGTCAATCATCTTGCTTCTCACGTACATCAAAGTCTGTTAGATGGCTCCTTAAGTCTGAGTTGAGAATCTCATGAAAATATCAGAATATCTTGTTTCTTGCCCTTGCGAGATTGACCTAAGACTAGAATTCCTCTTGTGATGTTGAAATCCATCCACCACCATCTATTTATTATCTCCATCTCTCCCTCCATAATGTTGAGTGATTGACTTGAGGAAAGGGCTACCTTTAGGGTGAAAGCCGCCGATGAAAGTGCAAAATAAATTAGAAAAAGCCATTCCCATCGGTGAGGTTATTTAAAAAAACGAGAGTCTATGAAAAAGGGGGCAATACGATATAAGGTGAAATTAGTATTGGACCACTTGCTTAGTAACCGGTTGCATTTGGCTCTATCCAGTCCGGTCTGGACGGTCGTGTCAAACGGCAAGTGGGGTAAAAGAGAATACATTGTTTAAAAAATTACTAGTTGAGGGGGAGAATTCGCCATGCACTTATTCAACAAAAAATCTCGAAGGACCTAGGATGGTTTGACTTCTTAACGAGACAATTGCTTGATCTGTTAATTTTCATGAGATTTTCGAGTCAATTTTTAGTTGAACCATTCGTTCTAAGAATGTTTCACACACTCACATTTTGCTCGTTGATCTCTATCTATGTCTTATAGCATTCCCGCATATTGGCAATGAAGTCCTAACATTGATCGGTCCCGAAATTTTGTAAGCATGGCCATATTTGTTAATTTGCATGACATGATATTATCTATCCATGAAATTTGAGATTCGGGTTTTGTTTCTTTTGTGTTCTTGATGTTGGAGATGATTTTTTTTTTTAAAACCTTATGTTTTGCTCTTATTTGAGAAGTCTTTACCATTAGGAGATTATGAGGCCATATAAATGTTGTTTGAGCCAGCTTAGCGCGATCAACGTTTTTATAAAACATGATTTGGGTTCTTCTTATTCCTCGCTGATATCTAAGTTTCCTATTACTATATTTTTATATTCTTTGTCAATTCGTGACAAAAAGGGGGAGAAATGTAATGCTTAATTTATTTTTTATGCTAATGCTTAATTAGTTCCACAGTTTTGGTTTCTGGTGATCTGGTATGTAGGTTTGGGGCTATATGATTTCATGGTTCAGTTGGTAGGATTTTCAATTGTTAGTTGATATAGTTTTGTCCCAGAATTGCCAAAGGGGGAGATTGTAAGTTCCTTATTTGTGATTGGCTAATTCCGTGACGTTTCCATGTAATTGAAATCCTATGTATATGGTAGTTAGTTGATTGATTGGTGTGAAGTCAAAGATCAGAAAGCATTATGGGAAGATTTTATCTCTAAGGAATATTGAGAAGATTGTGAACATTTTACTCGGAAAGAATGATGGACTTATTATGTTTGGGAAAAGCAAGAATCTTGGGGGGAAAGGAAATTAAGAATAAGGAAACAATGTAATTGGAGATGATCATTTTGTTTAAGGAAACAAAATATTTGGAGATGTGTAATTCGCCCAATCAAGAAGCAACAGGTTCGCTTGAGCGAGTAGTTGAGCGTCAGCAATTGGATTGGTTTTGCTCGAGCGAGTTAGTTGAGCAACAGTGGCGTTTTATTTCATTTGTCTATAAATACAACCTCATTAGGGTTCAAAAAATTAACCCTTGTAGCCACAACGTGAATAGAGAGAGAAAAGTTCGTGAGAGCAAGAAAAAACACTTGTGGATTATTTTCTTGAGAGATTGGATGAAGTCTTGGATCTATACACTCGCATAATTTCTCTCAAGTTGGTTTGTTCATCATCTACGCCACTTGGGGTTCTTTGATGGAGTTCAAAGGCGATTGGAGATTGGTCTAAAGGAGAAGTCCTGCGTAGATCAAGGATTTGAGGAGTCGAATCCGAAGGAGCATCTATTAGAGCGGTTCATGAGGAGTCAGCAAAGAAGTTCTTAGCCAATAATGAAGGAGTTCATAGCGTGGTTGTAAGAAAACTTTGTTTCCGCGTTTTGCGTATAGTGCTCTCTTCTCTCCCGTGGTTTTTTTCCCCGCCTTGGGGTTTTCCAGGTATATATGTGTGTTATGCTTGCTGTTTATTTCTTGCGTTTATTATCGTGCATAATCACATAGATTATGGTTTAATTAAATTAATTGGTTTAATTGATTCATCACCGTAATAGCAAATCAAAAGGCGATCCGATTTCGGGTCTTACAAAGGGATCTCCAACTCATCCTCCACTTCTCCATTTGAGAGCATCATTTTTTGGAGGAAATACAACTCCAAGCCATCCCTCCATTTCAGAGGATCAAGTTTGGTACTCCAATATGACGGATGAGAAAATAAATGGAGGATCTCCTCCATTTCACTTTTCACCCTGTCCAAATTCCATTTTATTCATCACATTAGTTTTGATATATTAAGTTTTTATGAAATTTGTACTAATCGAAAGATATTTACAATAAGTTTAAAATAAGACCAATATTGAGTTTTATTTAATGAATTTTAAAAAATGTGAATTTGAGTTTTTTTAGAGAAAGCGGTGAAGTTTGAGGTTTGGATTGAGTTTCTTAAAAGAAGAAATAGATCATAGGGTTGGAGCTAGAGAATAGGGTTTATTTCTTCAAAATCACTTTTTCATTATATGGTTGGAGATGCTTACATAGGGGAGGTTAGAGTGGCGTGTGCATTGGGTTAGAAGAGGGTTATGGTCGTTAATAACAACTTGTTATATACGATGGGAGGTTGGGCGGGAGAGGATTGGTTTTGTAATCCCATACTCTCTCTCTCTCTCTCTCTCAACTCATGTAATTGATCTTCTTTTTTTAATCAGTTCTTGGCTTGTAATTAATTGGATTAATATCAATAAAACCATGGATTTACATTGAACTTTCTTCTTTGATTTGCATTTCTGGTTCTGAATAAATCAAACAAATAGTAGAAGATAAGCAACTGGTCAAGTATTGAGTTATTAGAACTTTCCAACAGTTCCTGTGGCAAGTAAGCTACACCCAAACTGGGGCATTAGCAACTAATATCAAAGAAAATTACCCTTAGCAGCAAAAACTGGCGCAATACTGCAAAAATTGTCAAGGAACACTTGACATTCCCTCAATCTCCATTTTCGAATAGTCAAATATGAATGAAGAAAAATTGCTTCGCATTTTCTTAGATAACTCGATACTAATTACTAAGAAGTAGTTGTAACTAAGAAAAATTCAACTCATACAAGCAACGAAAGAAGATTTAACATTCGATAAAAAAGAAGATTTCAATTTTACAAACGACAAAGACAAGTTCACATGGTCAACATATGATGGTGAACCCAAAAAATAAAAATGACAAATGCGACCGAAGTTAAATCTACTTACCTCAAGTTCTCATGCAATATGATTTGGAAAAACCAAACTAGGGTTTGAACAATCTTCACTGATTCCATCAGTCGCACAAGAGTAGGAACTTTCACTCTCTGACAGGTACTTTTCGCGACAAATCAACTTGTGTGATGGTTGGATTTGCTTTCCAGCCAATCTGTCCAGATCTGCTGCTACTTCTCTCATGCTTGGCCTTTTCTTGGCATTCAATTTTAGGCATCTCTTAGCCAGTTTAGCAACCACAAGAATATCTTCTTTTAGACCTTCCTTCACCACTAGTGGATCCAGAATTTCAAACAATCGATTCTGTTTCACAGAAGATTGGAAATACATTACCAAGCCAAGTTTGGACACATCCAATGATACAGCTTTGACTCCAGTTAGAAGTTCTGCGAGAACTACACCAAAGGCATAAACATCACTCTTATCTGTAAATTGCCCTGACCGAAAGTACTCTGGGTCTAAATAACCAAATGTACCCCCCACCACAGTGGTCAAGTGACTCTTTTCAGTGGGTACGGACCTTGAAAGCCCGAAATCAGACACGACAGCCTTAAAGTTTTCGTCCAACAGTATATTGGTGGACTTGATATCCCTATGAAATATGGACGTGGAAGCATATGAATGCAAATAAGCAAGTGCTCCTGCCACTTCCTTAGCTATTCGCAGGCGGTTCTCCCAAGATATCATTGACACACAACCCTCGTCATGAAGATGATGTGATAGGGTGCCATTAGATACATACTCGTACACTAATAATGGAACTTCGGTCTCAAGACAGCAACCTAACAATTTTACTATGTTCCGATGGTTTATCTGCAACAAAATGGAAACTTCATTGATAAATTGGCCAACCTGGTTTTCGTTAATCATATTAGACTTTTTGACAGCCACAATGCTTCCATCTTGCAACATTCCTTTGTAAACTGTACCAAGTCCTCCTTTTCCAAGAACTCGACTTTGGTTGAAATTGTCTGTTGCCTTCTCTAACTCTTGTGCCTCAAAAAGTTTTGTTTTCATCACACTTCCTTCACTCGAAGAGACCTGTTGCTGAAATAGCAATCCACCATTTCGCTTGAAGAACTTCTGTTTGATTCTTATTTTATTCCTTCTCTCAAAGTGCCGATAAAGCCAAAAACCAAGAGCAATTAGGATTAGAACAATAGTAGCGATTCCAACACCTGCATGTACACCACAAATTAGTACAATTCACACACACAAACATGCGCCCAACGGCAGGCATGGGGGAGTGACTTACCTAGCAAAAGAATTCTGGGAGAAAATTGATTTCCCTGGCCAGGAACGCATCTCAATCCGTCATCAGCAAGATGGTAGCTGTAGTAACCCATCGGGCAAGTGCAAGAGTAGCTGCCTGGAGTGTTGTTGCAAATAGCATTATCCTTGCACTTATTTTTCTTCGTCACTTTGCACTCGTCAATATCTAATTTTGATACCGACATCATAAAACAAAACAAGTTTTCGCACGTTTTGTAATCACTCGGACCAATATAATTCAAACATAAGAAAGAAAGAAATGAAACTACTCAGTAAACAAAACATGCATGGGTCCAAGCATGGAAAAAAATAATCGAACTTAATACATGGCCCCAATGGCCCGATAACAAAAACATAATATAAAAGCATCATCTCAAAGAGTTTACACTTTACACTCCGCTTTCTCCGAATGCACTTCTTTTATACTAGTGTTATTGTCTTTTTGGGCTTACTGGGCAGAATTACAAATAATATCCTTTGATGTATATTTCAAAATTTTCTTCTGCATTAATGTTTTAACTAAGGAAAGAGGCATCTTTGTAGTGAGAGAGAGAGAGAGAGAGAGAGAGAGACCGTTACCTTGGCATCCATCGGATAGGTAAGGGTTCCCCTGATAGCCCTGCTGGCAGTAACAATTATAACCCCTTCCAGCTCTATTGCCGTCTCTGCACTCAGCATTCCGGCTGCATAGAAAATCCTTGTTTTTCCTTGCTTCACGACAACTGATATTACCAATCCCCCAATCAATCACAACAGGGATATCATAGTATATGTTCTCCCAATCGGTGTAATTAGATATTGTACTGTTGAACTGGTCAAATTTGGAGAATTTCTTGTCAACAATGAATGCATAATTACACGGCTTTTTAGTCCAATCTTTTGTCAAAGTATTCACGCTATAGACTCCTACCATAAATCCGTTAATAGTTCGTGGGAGAGCGGTTTCACAATAACCTCTACCAGTAGAATTAGGATTTGACTTGTTTGGGTTGTCGCAAAAGGATGCACACCCAATTGTAGGGGGCATGTCCTCGTCTCCTTGAACATATGCATAAATATCACATCCTAATCCTACAAATTTGTTCCTAACGTAGGAAATTGTGAATGGGTTATCAACAAAATAACCATCAGAACCACCGAATAAAAAACCCCCAGAATTGTTGTAGCAGGTAGGAATAGCTCCACCAATCACGGTAGCATAGCCCAGTAGAGAGATCTCTTCGAATTTCATTCCATCAAGGTCGCCAGGAAAAGAATAAATTAGAGAGGTGGAATTTGAGGACTTGTTACATTCAACTCCAAAGGTTTCATCGAGGTAACAGTGTTTTCCTATGCCAAAGGGAAAAGGGATGGTCACGTTACCACATTTATCTGGGCAAGACTTCGGCAAAACCTTCGGCATAGTTTAACACGTTGCCTCGTGACTATTTTTAGTGAAATCAAGTTTGGCACAATTGTATCACAGGAGATCTAGGATTATATAAGGAGAGATGGACATGTGTATCACATCGTTTGTCCAAGTTCTTAATGGGAATCTCAAATTCAAGAAGTTTCCGGCCAAAAAAAAAAAAAAGACCCCAGTAATTTTCTCACACTGAAAATGTGAAAAAATAACAGACAAATCCTCTCATGTGACAAGATTTGTGGGCCAAAACGACTGACATTTTTGTTTGTTCTCTCCCCTTATCATCGTTTTTCACTTCGGGTGATTTGGCAAAAATTATCTACATGAATTTTTTTTTTGTTCTTATTTAGATTTTTTTTCGCATTTGTCAGTTTTGCGTCAATTTTTTGTGGATTATTGGTTTGTCTCAACGAGAGGAAGTGGACCATTTTCAAAATTATGAGGTCCTCTGCTGTAATTAAGGGATTGGGGGGTAAAACTCAATCCCACATTTTACGTTTAGTTGTCCTCCTCATTTTAAGACCTAGAAAGAAAAATTTATAATGCCATAATTCAGGACCCAATCTTCACCTCAACGGTCCTTGCTCCCGACTAACTTGACGTTATCTCCTTGGCATCCCAAATCATTGCCCTCTCTGTCCCAGATCATTGTCCCAAGTCGAAGTCGACAAAATTCCAGAGGTTATTAGAGAACAAACCTCAGGTGCAAGCAAGAGGTAATAAATTTGGGTTTGCATTTTCTCTTTTGGGTTTTAATTTGGGTTTAATTTGGGTTTCTCTGATTTTGATCTACAATTTGAAGGATCAATAATGCTAACCCCACCATCCCAAATCGACGTCGACGCCCTGTTCCATAGACTTCTCCGTCACGTTTCTCATTGTGTCCCGTCAAATTGTTTTATTGTTTAATAAACTCTATCTGTTTCCACTTTGTTCTTCTCATATTTTTCCGTTATACAGAGAAGAACACAACAACAAGAATCAATTGGGTCTCTTTCTCATATTTGATTTTGGTCATAGACTCTTTTTTTCCCTATTTCGAAGGTGATGGATTTAATTGATCATATTTGCCATGATTTTATTAGACTTTTTTTTTTACCATGATTTAAAGGTGATGGATCTAATGGATCATATTTACCATGATTCTTATTCTTATTATGTAATATGGTAAATTTTGTTCGATGGGTTTTGGATCACGTGGCAATTGATATTTTTACCATATTTACAAGTCATTATGTTTTTTTGCCATAAACACTATTATAAGTTTTAATATTTTTACCATGACTTGAGTTCTAATTGAATTCTATGTTTACCATGATTTTTGTTCTTTATTTGATTTTTACCATGACATCTGGATTATATTGATGCCATTTTCTTACCATGATTTGAATAGTTTATTCAACCGATATTTCCAAGTTTACCATAAACACTGTGACCATAAAACTGGGATTTGTTTTGATATTTTTACCATGATTTTTTATCTTTTTGTATTTTTACCATAAAATGTTGATTACTTGGTTGATATATTTCACCATGATTCAAATTCTTAATTTAACAATTATTACCACGTTTACAAGTGATTAATTTTTTTTACCATAAAAACCGTGATATGTGATGATTTTTTTATTATCATGGTTCATGTTCTAAAATGATTTATATTTACAATGTTTTTTTACTAGTTATAACACATTTCTCACTAAATTTTACCATGTTTCATTTATTTTTTACCACGTTTGTTTTTTGTTTTTTATTAGAACCTTATGTGATGATTTTTATTTGGTAGCTGATATACTCAAATATCCCACCACTTAGAATCCATGCCATAAATTTTGGGGTCCACACTTACCTAAAATCGTCCCTAATGGCTATTAGAATTTTGAACCTGTGAACTTTTTGAAATTCTTTGATTTTAGGTCATTTCACCATGCATTGATTTTAGATGATAGGAGGAAAAGAAAATTTTTGTAACTAACAATATTTGGAAAATCCATTATTCCCTAAAAAAAAGGAACTAGATTTTAGGAAGTCCTTATTTCATTGAAGAAAGGGTAATTATGACAAATCACATTACAAGAGGATGAAAACATAACCCCGTAAAAATAGGAGGATGAAAACGTACGTGATATCCAAAATCTGGATGGATAATTAATTACCTCTAATTTTTTTACATTTTAGATTCTTTTTGCCTAGACGAACCAATAATCTATTGGTGACTTTGGAAATAATGAAGATGGGGTGATTCATAAACTTAAAGTCAAGGATAATCATATTAATAACTTCATCTATGTTAGTGAAGTACAGTTGTAAACTATTCCCAACAAATCACAGATCAAAATCTAAACTGGACGTCTTTTCAATTAATTACTGAAAGATACCAAACGATTTACATTAACATACATTACCGATATGCGATTGAGCTAATTTTTTACAAGGCCCCCTATTTTAGTCATTTAAACAAAATCAACGGTTCTGAACATCACAGTGAGACCTAGATAAAAAATGTGTGTCAAAATAAGTATTAGCGAAACCGCCCACATATATAAAAATGTGTGTTATAGACTGGGGTCGAATCTCGACGATCCGAACAACTCAATGTGTTTAAAATGTATTTTTAAGGGTTACCGCGAGGAATTGCCAAAAAAATACCTGGAAGTTCATTCGAGCATTTTTCCATAAACTGTATATGTACAGTTATCATGAAAAACTGCTCGGAAGAAGCCCTTGGAAAACATGTTTTAAACACATTGAGCGGTTCGGGTCGTCAAAATTTGATCGGAAAAATAAAAAAGGAAGGGGTGGTCCACACGGAGGAGATCCGTGAGAGAGTCCTTAGGAGATCATGATTCTATATATATTGGAGGGATGGAAAATTTTAGCAGATTTTACTCAAGATAGGAGTTAGCGGGGAGGAAAGGCATGGTAGGAGACTGGAAGGTTTCCGCCAGCGTGGTGTAGAACAGGAAAATAGAATACTCCTAACAGAGAATGGGACAGCAAAACGTACGGGATAGAGAATCGTAGACCATCCTAGACCCACGGTGTTTCTTTGGTTGGAGTCCAGTTAAGGAAAGAAACAGGGGAGACCGCTGAGAAAGAGTCTTCCCTTGTGAGATTGTTAACAAGCATAGACATAAAAATGTTATGACCTTAAAAGCGAAAAGAAAAGTTGAAGGAAAAGGAGAAACAGACCACTCTTCTTTTCCGTACTCTTTAACATATGGAATCTGTTACTTCTAAAGTGAAAGAAATAAAGATCGATGTCTTTTACTTTAATTTGCATTGGAAAAAGTTTCCACTCGATTAAGAGTTCTTTTTTTCATCTAGAATTGTGGCTTAACGTTCTCTTGTGGCTTTCAATGTTTCTCCCTCTTTCCTTTATTGAATACGACGTTGTGATTTGAGTGAAACTCATCCCCATTCAAGTTCTTTTCGCTTAGCTATTCTTGTATTATTTTTGTTGAGTAAGAAATTAATTTCTCATTCCTGTCCAAATATTTGAAGCGTCAACATCTGACTTCTATTTACAAGAAGTCCATTATTGATTTGCGGAAATACTGGTATTACAAATGTGTGACTGTTACCAACGTAAGATTGCAGACTGAATGAATGTAGTAGCTCGGTGACAAGGCGAAAGATAAATTATAAGTAGTCCATGTTGTGTAGATAATGAGGATCATGCTCATGATAGCAAGTACACTAATCTACAAGACCAAAATCCACCAAACAAAGTTTGGTGGCCCTCAACAATTGCCACAATGACAGGATGGGGTTACCAGTTACTGGGAATTCAGTAGCCCTTAGATATCACACCCATTGAGGATGTCCTTATTCTATTTCTAGCCACTTTCTTTCCAAGGGCCAGTTTTTAGGGATCATATAGAGGGGATACACTATGGCAGCTCTGATATAACAATCTGGGACACCTATGTTCGAGGTTTGTTTGTGCTTTTATCTCCAGATATAACAATTTGGGTACTTTTTGGTCCTTCCACTTGAATAATATATGGTCATTCTCATTCCTCCCCAAAATTTGAACCGTTTATATCCAACATCAATTTAAAGAAGACTTATCTATTATTTTGGTCCTTGAAAAATACCACAAGTTTCAAAATCGTCCTTTAAGAATTTTAGTTTCAATTTCACCCTTGTAATATCTTGAGGATTTCAATGTTATCCTTTCCATCCAATGGGTGACGGAAAAACTTATGTGGACTAACAGACGCCAAGGCATCCTATGACTTGTCTCATAATAGAGACGTGGCAACTGGCATGCTAACTCAAGTGAGTGGTCCCCGCTTCATTTACCCAAACAAACTAAACCCTTCTCTCTCCCCCTTCCACCGTCTCTCTCTCTCTCTGTGGACAACGATTAGCCGACTACCTTCTGATAAGAAAAAAAGACTTTAAGCTTCCATTCTAGACTCTCTCTCTCTCTCCCCCCTAGAGTTGAGGAGCAAATCAGTAACATAGTAAACAAGAAAACGGTGCAAGAGTAAAACATCAAAACGAGGAGGCGTCCCAACTTTAATTTCAAGAAATTGGTTGAATTAGAAAAAGAGAAAATTGTTGATAGCTAGAGAGAGTTTTGAAGAATTATGTGGAGATAGAAGAGGGTGATCTCTCTGATGGGAGGATGTTGCTTCTCTCTCTATGGATTTTTGGCTTTCTTTATTTTCTTGGGTCTTTGCATTGGGTCTCTTTGTTTTTGGAGTTTTTGGGGTCTTTAGGGGTATCTTGTTCTCTTTTGAGTGTTTCTAGTTTGGTTGGTTTCTTGCCTTCCTATCTAGTTGGGTCTTGGGTGGCGCTTTTGGCCGGTGTGCCCCAATGCCTTTAATCTTTGCTCTTTCTTCAAAGATTATTAAAAAAAATTGCTTCGCAAAAAAAAAAAAAAAAAAAAACCCTCAAGACTTTACAAGCGTGAGATTGAAACTAGAATTTTTACAAGGACGATTTTGAAACTTGTGGTATTTTTAAAGGACCAAAATAATAGATAAGCCTTTAAAGGAACTCCATTATCGACTACGGAAAGAGAAAACATTCTTTATACCGCAAGTGTAAACTAAAATTTCCCCCAAAACGATTGCATTGTGCCATGTGTCTATACTCTACCTTTTGGTACTACTGTTTGGACACATAGCGCAATGTAATAGATTTGAAGAAAACTTTGGTTTACACTGCTGGTGTAAAGAATTTCTCCCCTGCGGAAATGCTATCATTACGAATGTGTGACTATTCTGAGCTACGAGTTGAATCGGGTGTGGAAGTCGGCGGGCCATAGGGATATTATAAAACGAGGCATTGTGTCCCGCTCACAAGGTTCAATAAATGATTTTCAAATGATACAGAGAAAGACTGGTTGTTTCAGTTACGGTCTTTTATAGTGCTTTACGTAAGCCCAACAATGGGTAGCCAAGTTATATAATGTATAGTGCACATATTTATAATAGCTTTACACTTTTTCTATCAACACTCCAACAATGCTCTCTATTTTACTTATTTGGAGAGGATAAAATCCAATTGACATAGGAAAGGGCATAGTTACAAATAAAGCACGTACTTGGCGTAAACACCACATGAGAGTGAGTAGTAGGTCGGTGGCACCATGTAAGGATGCCCTAAGCTTTAGCCGATCAAGTTAGGCCATGTATAAGGCCAACATAACACCATGAGAAGATGGACTAGCTAGGTAGAACTATGAGAACGCGGCTTAGGCAATAGCCGAGCTAGGTAGAACTATGGGATAGTTACAATACCAAGAAAGGGTATGTAGGACCACATGTAAGATTATAAGGACGTGGAATCCGGGATAGCCTCTTTCGTGATAAGAGGTGGATCCCGTAATTTAAGGGATTGATATGAGCATATTCCATATCCGATAAGGAATGCAGAATCCTAATAAGAATTGGTACACGTAGGGGTGTACATGGTCCGGTTTGGACCGGTTTTGTAGAAATCCGGGAACCGAACCATATCTATCGGTTCCAAAGAATTAAAACCATAACTTAGGCATTACACATATAGAACCAAACCACACCAAACCATTAGACCGTCCGGTTTGGTTCGGTTTCCCGTTCTAAACCATGTTAGCATTCAAAATTTGCCAAAAAAAAAATTGTCCACAAATTATTTGCAAATCCTTCGTAAAACTACTACCATTATACCAACCCACAAATAGATTAAGGAGTCCATCAAGAACTAAAGTAACTATTAAAATATCATTATTGATATAGATGGCAGATGCAACATTAAAACTTAAAATTAACAAAATTATTAAGTATGCGTGGGTATATAGGAGTGTATATATTATATTTTATAACAGACCGGATCGGTTCAAACCACGATTCCTAATTTTGAAACCAAAGACCAAATCAAAATATCCGGTTCTCATTTTTTAGAACTTAATCCATTAAACCAAGAAAATCCAAATAGACCGGTTTGATTTGGTCGAAATTTTTCACGGTTTTTTCGTTTTTTTGTACACCCCTAGGTACACGGTATACACAAGAGTAGCAGTACCTAATGGGACAAATCCCATTTGGAAAGACTTCACAATGCGAATAGGAAACTAGGGCGATGAGGAGCCTTGATCAACAAAGCAACCTGCATCAATAAATAAAGCGCCAGACCCATGAAGAAAGATACGTTGTAACTCATTGTTAAATGCACTATGTGATTTTGCTTATTTAGTAAACCCTTTACTAACTTAGGCATCGGAGGGCCTTTACTAACTTAGGCATCAGAGGGCCTTTACCGATGAGAGGCAAAGGTGCACCGTTAGGGTTCCGATAGAGAAGCATGTAATCGATCTCTTTACAAAGAAGGATACTATATAAGTGAATTTATTCCCCGTACACTACTCTTATTTAAATATTAATTTTCCATCTATTAAAATAGTTTCCTTCTTTTAAGAGTAGAAAGGAGAGAGAAAGGAGAGGAAACGATTTTAAAAATGCTTAAAAGTGGTAAATAGCACCTCAACAAAAAATGAGAGAAATAGAGAGGTTCTGTAGCTTGGGGTAATTTGTTGAGGTTGTTGTATTGGGTTTTTTTAGGTTTGACTAGGTAAAGAAGAGAAAAGACCTCACTTGTTGGCAGGGACGGAGCCCGAACTCAGCCACGGGGTGGCAGCGTTCATTGAAAAATAATTACACGTTGTGGAAAAAAATATAAAGAAAAAAACTAGTTACATGTTATGCAAATAAATTGAAATTTCTTCTTCTTTTTTTTTTTTTGCATGATGTTTTTTTTGTAAAAGTCCGGGTGACACCTATCCACACCCCTCTTTATGTCAATACTCATTTGAAGTTGGGAGTTACTAGCCAATTTTATTTTGTCACGGTGCTAACATAATGAGTATTGGTGAGTAACCCCAACTTCAAATGAGTATTGACATACAAAATATATTTTTCTTATTAGCGTTACTTAATTTTGAGCTTCTAAAAAACCTAAACAAAATGTAACATCAAGAAACTAAGTATTTACATATTTTTACATAAAACTTGAAACATAATAATTGCTTTGTGGAAAAAATAATTACACGTTATGGAAAAAAATATAAAGAAAAAAAGCTAGTTACATGTTATGCAAATAAATTGAAATTTCTTCTTCTTCTTTTTTTTTTTTGCATGATGTTTTTTTTGTAAAAGTCCGGGTGACACCTATCCACACCCCTCTTTATGTCAATACTCATTTGAAGTTGGGAGTTACTAGCCAATTTTATTTTGTCACGGTGCTAACATAATGAGTATTGGTGAGTAACCCCAACTTCAAATGAGTATTGACATACAAAATATATTTTTCTTATTAGCGTTACTTAATTTTGAGCTTCTAAAAAACCTAAACAAAATGTAACATCAAGAAACTAAGTATTTACATATTTTTACATAAAACTTGAAACATAATAATTGCTTTGTGTAGCAAATAACATAAATATAATTGGTTTGGAGGAAAATTTAAAAAGAAAAAAGCAAGTGGACGAGCTGGTATTTGAACCCAAGCCGCCCAAATGGAAGGTCACTGCCTTACCAACTGCAACAACATCCAATTCAAGTTAGATTTTGGGCAAGTTTAAATATATTATGTGTTCTGCTTTAAAAATTTAAAAACCAAAAGCACACGAGGGGCACATCACATGCCACCCTCCCCTCCTTCTTCCCTCTGTCCCATGCTTGTTGAGTCTCTTGGGATACCCTTATAGAGGGCATAGTGAAGGAACAAATAGTCCGAGACTCAGCACAAGCACCGTCGATCTGGATTTGATGTCAAGCTCTCTAAGCAGAGGCCCCATCCTATGTTGGTTGGAGTCCAGCTTAGGAAAGAAACAGGGGAGTTGGCTGACAGAGAGTCTTCCAATGTGAGATTGTTAAGGCTTAAGCATAGAATTACAAATGACATGACCTTAAAGTTCAAATGAAAAGTACTCCGAGGGTATAGGAAAAACAGACGACTCTGTAATCAATGGAGTAATCCTAAAGTGAAAGAAATAAAGATGTCTTTTACTTTAATTTTGCATTGGAAAAAGTTCCACTTGATTAAGAGTTCTTTTTATCATCAAGAATCAAGTAGCTTTATTGAAGACAATGTTGTGGTTTGAGTAAAATTCATGCCCAATCAAATTCTTTTTGCTTACCTATTCTTATATTCTTTTTGTTGAGTACAAAAATTGATTTCTCATTCCTGATCAAATATTTGAAGCATTTACACCCGACTTCTATTGACAAGAATTTCATTATTGATTGTGGAAATACTAGCATTACAAATGTGACTATTTTTTTATTGAACGGCGAAAGAATTTTTATTACTCTTGGAAGTGATTACAAGATTAAAAGGAGAGGAGAAAACGGCATCACAACGAGAAGGAGGCATCCCAACTTGGTTGGCTCTCAACCTCTCGACAATCATATGTCTCTCCAACCCCACAAAGCACGGTTGTGACTATTACTACCAATGTGAGATTGTTACAAGCATAAACATATACATAAAGTCGAAAAGAAAAGTAGAAGATATAGGAAAAACAAACAACTCTGCTTTTCCCTACTCTTTAAAATCTGCTTTTCCCTACTCTTTAAAGTTGGAAAAAGAAATATGTTTCTTACTTTAATTTGCATTGGAAAAAGTTTCCACTTGATTAAGAGTTCTTTTTGTCATCTAGAATCATATGGCTTAACGTTCCCGTGTGGCTTATCAATGTTTCTCCCTCCTTCCTTTATTAAAGACAATGTTGTGATTTGAGTGAAACTCGTCCCCATTCAAGTTCTTTTTGATGACCTATTTAAATTCTTTTTCGTGGGTACAAAATTAATGAATTTTTCTATTATCAGCCCACTGAGCCGACAATAAGACAATAAGAAAACAAAAAAAAACACAAGTGAATTCAATGTACTGTTTTCACTTTCCTATACATTTTCACACATCTCAATACACTTTTTACACATTTCAATACACTTTTTAACCCTTAATGTCAACCCAATGGGCTGATTTTAGAATTTTTCATACTATTAGATATTACCAATGTGAGATTGTTAAAGGCATAAACATCTACATAAAAATGATATGATCTTAAAGTGGAAAAGAGAAGTAGAAGGTAAAGTCGTTACCATTTTGGCAAAATAAAAAAATTGTACTGCGAAGGAAAAGGAAAAACGGACAACTTTGCTTGTCCGTACTCTTTCAAGTTTGCAAGGGAGGGTAACACATATGTAACCAAATCACTTTCAAAGAGAAATAAATAAAGAAGTATGTTTCTTACTTTACGGGTGTTTGGCTGTGAGCCTCATTTTTTCAATTTTTCATTTTTCTAACTTTTTGGCTTTTTAAATTATGGTAAGATTATATTTTGAATCTGGTAAGAGTAATTGAGAGAAATGTGCAAAATGCATTTGAGTTATATACCTGGACACCCCCTGTAAGTATACGTTTTTCACCAAACACCCCCTGCAAGAAAAAAAAACCTACGACGGCACCCCCTCTATCTTCCAAACTTTACCCCAAGAGCCCTTCCGTCACTCTTCCGTCTCAAATCTCAAAGTTCTAGGTCATATTTTGATGATCCAACCCATTCAAGTTGTTTAAAACATGGTTTTAAGGGTACTTGCGAGAAATCGGCTCAAAATATGATCGGGAAGGGATTGATCCAAACAATTTCATGTATGAAAATTTGTTTGGATCAAGCCCTTCCCGATCATATTTTGAGCCAATTTTGTCCATGGGTACACTTAAAAGCATGTTTTAAACAAATTGAACGGTTTGGATCATAAAAAAAACTGATAGTTCTAGACAATTTTAGACGAAAAGGAGACGGAAGGGGTCTTGGGGTAAAGTTTGGAAGATAGAGGCGGTGTCGTCGTAGGTTTTTTTTTTGCACGGGGTGTTTGGTGAAAAACATATACTTACAGGGGGTGTCCAGGTGCATTTTGCAACGGGAGTAGTGTTTAGAGATATGTGCATAATACATTTCGTACGTGTTTTTTTAATCAAAATGGGAAAAGTGAAAAAAATGAGAAGTCAAAAAACTCATTCCAACCTACTCTTGGTTTCTCCTTTTTAATGTAGAAATTTGAGAATGAGTTTTGACTTAATGTGTTTTGGATTTGGACAGCCAAACACCCAAAATTTAAAAATGAGAAATGTGAAAACTTGCGGGCCAAACAGGCTCACTTGCATTGGAAAAAGTTTCCACTTGATTAAAAGTTCTTTTTGTCATCTAGAATCTTGTGGCTTAACATTCTCGTGCGCTTATCAATGTGTGTGGCTTATCAATTTTGCTCCCTCCTTCCTTTATTAAAGAAGATGTGATTTGAGTGAAACTCATCCCATTCAAGTTCTTTATGCTTCCCTACTCTTAAATTCTTTTTACTGAGTACATAATCAATTTCTCACTCCTGTCTATATATTTGAAGCGTCTGCACCATACTTTCTATTTACAAAAAGTCCTTTATTGATTGCCGAAATACTATTATATATCAACTCCACGATACATACAGATGACATTATAGAAAATCATAGTTGTATGACAATCTAGTAACAAAACACCAAGAAGTATTTAGGGTTTACAATTCAAGATAGAAACATCAGAAACCATAGAGAGAGAGAGAGAGAGAGAGAGAGAGAGGGAAAACAACTCTCAACTGATTTTTGTTTATTTCTCGATGAACTAACCAATGTCCACTTGGCCTTTTATACTTGCCAAGTCACCGTCAAACTTAACAGAAATACAACCCACTAACAGAAATACAACATACTAAGATGAGTTTACATAACGGAAATACAACTGAAAATCAATACCCTAATGCCCTTTGTTTACAGCCCCCCTCAAACTCAGGGGGGTGTCAAGCACCCTGAGTTTGGTCTTCAAGAATTGAAAACGATCAACGGCTAAGGATTTGGTAAAGATATCAGCTGTTTGAGCTAACGTACCAACATGTTGAACTGTAAGAAACTTGGACTGAATTTTCTCCCTTATGAAATGATAGTCAACTTCTACATGCTTAGTCCTAGCATGAAATATAGGATTAAATGCCAAGGCTGTTGCCGATTGATTATCACACCATATAATATGAGGTAGAACAGGAGGAATACCAAGATCAACAAGCAATTGATGAATCCATGTAACATCTGCTGCAGTTTGTGCAAGAGCTCTGTACTCAGCCTCTGTAGAGGACCTAGAAACCGTAGGTTGCTTCTTTGCACACCATGAAACAAGATTGCACCCCAGATAAACACAATAACCAGTTGTAGACCTACGATCTGTGTGATCACCAGCCCAATCAGCATCTGTGTATGCTGTCAGAGTAAGAGGGCCAGGAACAAAGGACAATCCCTGATAAAGACTACCCTTAAGATATCTCAGAATACGTTTAACTGCTATGAAATGACTTTGTCGTGGGGCATGCATGTGTTGACATGCTAGATTGACTGCAAAGGCAATCTCAGGCCTTGTCAAAGTGAGATACTGCAGAGATCCTACAATAGTTCTGTACCAATGAGGATCTGTCATAGGTGCATCAGGATCCAACAAAGCAGGTTTGACTGAGGAAGGTGAAGAACTTGGTTTGCACTCAGCCATGCCAGCCTTGGTTAATAGGTCTTGAACATACTTGGTTTGACACAACAATAAGCCTTGATCATGATGAAAGACTTCTATGCCAAGAAAGTAGCTTAGATCCCCCAGATCTTTCATTACAAACCTTCTACTAAGTATGGAAATAAGATCTTGAATATACTCTCTATTAACTCCAGTTATGATGATATCATCAACATAAACTAAAATTAAAGTAACACCATGAGTAGTAGTAGAGATAAAAAGTGAAGGATCTGCCTTACTAGAATGAAACCCCTGAGTGAGAAGAAAATTGGAGAACATAGAGAACCAAGCTCTTGGGGGCTTGTTTAAGACCATATAAAGCTTTGTTGAGCTTGCACACATGATTAGGATATGCAGAACTTTTATAGCCCATAGGTTGTTTCATAAACACCTCTTCTTCAATAACTCCATGCAAGAAAGCATTAGTAACATCAAGTTGCTTAATAGGCCAGTGTTGATTGACAACAAGAGTGAGAACAATTCTGAGTGTAGGTTGTTTTATAACAGGGCTGAAAGTTTCAGAGAAATCAATCCCTTCATATTGTTGATTTCCATTAGCCACTAATCTTGCCTTGTACCTAGCCACACGTCCATCAGAGTTTCTTTTAATCTTATAAATCCATTGACAACCAATGATGTTAGCATTAAGAGGTGGTGGCACTAAGGTGCAGGTATCTTGTTTAATCAAAGCATCAAATTCCTCACCCATGGCTTGCTGCCAAACAGTATGTTAAACAGCCTCAGAAAAGTAAGTAGGTTCCACAGTAACAGGGGATTCTATGGTATTCAAAACACTCATTCCAAAATGAATCTTAGGCTTACTAATGCCATGTTTAGATCTTGTCACCATTGGATGAAGATTAGAAGAAACAGAGGACTGAGATGAAGGAAGACCTGTGGGAGCAGAAGCAAGAGATGCAGAAGGCAAAGCAGATGCATTTGGTGAAGCAGAAGTAACAGAAACAGAAGGAGACAAAATTAGTGAAGGTGAAGGTACAACAGATGTAGTTGCAGGAATGAGAAAATGATCATTATCAGGTGCAGAAAAAGTAGAAAATGAAGCATTTGGGAGAGGTGAAGAAAGAACAGGAGATGGAACAGAAACAGAGACAGTGATATCATCAAAATTAGTGAGAGGAACAGAAAAATGTCTAGAAGATGAGTCAGACATAGAAGAATCTATTTGGGAAGAAAGAGAAGGATAGGGAAAATCAGATTCAACAAATCTAACATGTCTTGATATATACACTTTGGATGTAACAGGGTTATAACACCTATAACCCTTAGTGTTAGGACAATAACCAAGAAATATGCAGTGTTGAGATTTAGGACAGAGTTTGTTTGGAGTGTAAGGCTTCAACCAAGGAAAACAGCTACGTCCAAAGGGTTTGAGAAAAGTATAATCTGGAGAAGTTTTGAACAAAAGACAATATGGCACCTGAAAGTTCAAGGTAGTATGAGGTAATCTGTTGGCTAGATAGACAGCAGTTGTGAGTGCCTCAAGCCAAAAGGATGTGGGTAATGATGATTGTATCAACAGTGCAATAGTAGTTTCAATGAGATGTCTATGCTTCCTTTCTACAACACCATTTTGTTCAGGTGTGTGAGGACAAGAAGTTTGGTGAAGAACACCATTATTCAGAAATAATTCTAGAAGAAAATGGTTGACAAACTCTCCACCATTATCACTTCTAACAGTTTGAACAGAGGTGTGAAACTGAGTATGCACATAAGATTTGAATTGTGCAACTGTGTGTTTGACATCAGATTTGTAGTGTAGAGGAAAAAGCCAGGTATACCTTGTATAATCATCAACAATGAGCAAGTAATACCTAAAACCCTTATGAGAGAGCACAGGTGAGGGTCCCCACACATCCATATGAATTAACTCAAAAGGAGAAGAGGAATGAGAAGTAGACAAAGGAAAAGGTAATTTGTGGCTCTTGGCCTGCAAACAAGCTACACAATTTAAAGAACCAGAACAAGCTACTGGCAAATTGAACTGTTTTATTAAAGACTGGAACAAAGACTGACTTGGATGACCAAGCTTATTATGCCAAAGCAGAGAAGGATCAGAAGTGCTTATTAAAGCAGTAGAAGAATGATCATCATAGCCTCTAAATGAGTTCAGCAGAGGATAAAGACCCTTGCTGCATGGTCCCTTGTAAAGAACTTGATGGGAAATCTTGTCCTGAATGACAAGACCATGAGAGTCAAAAATGAGAATACAACCATTATCTTTAGAAAACTGTTGAACAGAAAGAAGATTATGTGTTATGGCAGGAGTATGAAGAATATTTGACAGTCTAAAACAAGCATTAGGAGTAGGTAAGAGACCTGTTCCAGAATGAGTGACTTGAAGTTGAGAACCATTTCCCACTTGAACACTACCATGCACCAGATTAGGCTGAGGTTGAGCAATATTCTGAAGATTATTGGTGATATGTGAAGTAGCACCACTGTCAAAATACCATGGTGTGGATTGATTACACCCACCAGGTGTTGGTGCAATGCCATGACAAGAAGAAGCACCAGTATTCATCATTGGAATCATCATAGAACCACCTGAATTAGCAGACCAACCAGGGTGTGAATTCATCATTCCTTCACTGAAACCAGTAAAATGTGCTTGAGCATGTGGTGTAGCTGTACCACTGTTGCCAACAGAACCAGGAGGAGCAGTAACTTGAGATCCAAGAGGAGCATTAAACTGAGTGCCATGAGGAACCTAAAACTGTGTTGTTGCGGTAGAAAACCCAGGGCTCTGAAAAGGACCTGTGAAACCTGTGGGAAAGAACCCAGGAACACTCTGTGAGGGCATATAAAAAGGTACCCCAGACTGCACATTAGTTACCCCAGAAGAATATACCCCAGACTGCACATTAGAAGGATATCCTCTCCACTGATTTGGAGCAGAACCTGAGAATTCCACTGATTTGGAGCAGAAACTTGAGTGTTCCACCCATGAGTAGGTTGCTGACCACGATAGTAACAATACTGTGGTGAATGGTTTGTTTTTCCACAGAAAACACAAGGATCTCGTGGAAAACGTCCTCTACCTCTACCTCTATTAGATTGGGGATATGAAGGTTGAGAGAAATTCTGTTGTTGAGCAGATGGTTGAGGATATGTATACTGTTGTGGCCCTCCCTGTGTTTGCTGACCATATAGAATAGATCCACCAGAGTTTTGTGAATGTGGAACAGAATCAACATTTGAGTATGAACTAACAGAATTTGAACCAACAGTACCATGAGTAGCCACTAGAACTGAAGTAGAATCAATAGTCCCTGAGGATTGTTGTGACAGTTGGAGATCTTCTCCATTTAACATTGTTACTAACTCCTCAAAGGTTAAACCTGTATCACCTCGAGTTCTTATCCCAGTCCTAAATCCATTATAAGCTGGTGGAAGACCATGTAAAGTATGAAAAATGAGGTCCTCATCAGACAATGGTCCACCAGATGCAGCCAATTTTTGTGCGTAAGATTTGATTGTGTCTATGTAAGCTTCCATAGTGGAGGTTTTTGTCAGACTATACATCTTGTTTCTAAGTTCATGAGTATGAGTTCGAGACATTGAATTATAACGAGTATTCAAAGAGATCCACACCTCGAACTATGTTGTAACCCTAATACATAGGGTAAAGTTATCCGAGATAACGATCTTTGTCAAACATGCCAATAGTTGAGAATCAACAAGTTTCCAGAGAGAAAAGGCAGGATTCGTTACCATTTCTTCAGTATTGTTACGAATTTGAGAAGGAGGACATACATTTGTACCATCAATGTATCCAAGATAACCGTTTGCATTCAGTACATTCTCGACTTGCATTTTCCACAGCAGAAAATTAGATCCTTCGAGCTTTACGTTCACCAGAGAATTGAAATTCGACACCAAGAAGGCTAGCGACGGTGGAATCGTAATAGTTGTTGTTGCCATTTCTGGAACTCAGAAAACCTAATTGAAGAACTCAACGAATGTGATGAACCGAACAAATAACAGATCCACAGAATCGCTTGACTCTCGTCTTTACTGCTCTGATACCATATAGAAAATCATAGTTGTATGACAATCTAGTAACAAAACACCAAGAAGTATTTAGGGTTTACAATTCAAGATAGAAACATCAGAAACCATAGAGAGAGAGAGAGAGAGAGAGAGAGGAGGGAAAACAACTCTCAACTGATTTTTGTTTATTTCTCGATGAACTAACCAATGTCCACTTGGCCTTTTATACTTGCCAAGTCACCGTCAAACTTAACAGAAATACAACCCACTAACAGAAATACAACATACTAAGATGAGTTTACATAACGGAAATACAACTGAAAATCAATACCCTAATGCCCTTTGTTTACAGACATTTTATAGATTGGGTACCGATCGATTCATGTGGGTCCCACACAAATGGTTCGAGCCGTTCATTAATCTTAAATCAATTTTTCAAGTAGCCTAGCGAAAAATCAGCTCAATCCAACGTGCGAAAGTGGTTGATCCAAAAAAATCCCGTTTCATTGGGTTAGAAATGGGTGGCCAGTGCATTGGGTTAGAAATGGGTTATGGTTGCTATAAAGGAGGGGAGCTTGGGCGGGAGAGCTTAGGTTTCTTAATTTATCCCATCATTACTCTCTCTCTCTCACATTCATCCTCTTCTTGTAATTAGTTCCTCAGTCGTCATTGGATTTACGTTCAAATTAGGGTGCATTAGCTACTAATAGCAAAGAAAACATCATTACACCTTGCACATCAACTTTTACCTCTAGTTTTCAAATTTATCATTCACTTTTACCCATTTACTTGTATCCATAAACTTTTTACCCCTTAACTTTTCAAAATGGAAAAATAATAATTGTACAAATTTTTAACCATTAACTTTTCAAAATAAATACTTATTAAGCGACAACCCAAAATGAAATGCTCAACTCTTATTCGGGGACAGAAGGAGTAGGAGTTTAGGGTGGCCGATGCATTGGGTTAGAAATGGGTTATGGTTGTTCTACAGGAGGTGAGCTGCTTGGGCAGGAGAGCTTAAGTTTCGTCCAAACTAGGGTGCATTAGCTACTATTATTCTCTCTCCTCTCCGACTCTGTAATTCATCTTCTTCTTGTAATTAGTCCCTCAGTCATCATTGGATTTACATTGAAACTAGGGTGCATTAGCTACAAATAGCAAAAAACAATTATCCTCAGCAGCAAAAACTAGAGCAATGTGACAAAAATCTTCAGAGAACACTTGACGTTGCCTAGATCAGTCTCCAAAATATGAACGCAGATGCTTTTAGTTTTCTTAGATAACTCCCTACTAAGAAGTGGTTGTCAAGAAAAATTCAACTCATATAAGCAACGAAAGAAGATTTAACATTCGATGAAAAAGAGGATTTGAATTTTACACACGGCGAAGGCAAGTTCACATAGTCAACATCAAATGTTGAACCCAAAAAATTAAAAAATGACAAATGCAACCGAAGCATGAAATGCATAAACCTATTTACCCCAGGTTAGTTTGCTTTATGATTTGGAAAAACAAGACTAGGGTTTGAACAATCTTCATTGTTTCCATCAGTCGCAAAAGAATAGGAACATTCATTCTCTGACAGGTAGTTTTCATGGCAAATCAACACGTGTGACAGTTGGGTTTGCTTTCTAGTCAAACTGTCCAGATCTACTGCTACTTCTCTCATGTTCGGCCTCTTCTTCGCATTCAATTTTAGGCATCCCTTAGCCAATTCAGCAACAACAAGAATATCTTCTTTCCATAATTTCAAACAACCGATTTTGTTTCAAAGAAGATCGGAAATACATTACCAAGCCAAGTTGCGACACTTTCAAAGAGACAGCTTTGACTCTTGTTAGGAGTTCAACGAGAACTACACCAAAGGCGCATAAACATCACTCTTGTCTATAAATTGCCCTGGCCGAAAGTACTATTGGTCAAAATAACCAAATGTGGCCCAAACCACAGTGGTCAAGTGAGTCTTTTCAATGGATACGGACCTTGGACGCCTGAAATCATATACTACAGCCCTAAAGTTTTCGTCCAACAATATACTGGTGGACTTGATATCCCTGTGAAATATGGACGTGGAAGCATATGAATGCAAATAAGCAACTGCTCCTGCTACTTCCTTAGCTATTCGCAGACGATTCTCCCAAGATCTCATCGACACACAACCCTCGTCATGAAGATGGTGTGATAGGGTGCCATTAGATACATACTCATACACTAATAATGGAACTTCAGTCTCAAGACAGCAACCTAACAAATTTAATATGTTTCGATGGTCTATCTGCAATAGAATGGAAACTTCATTGATAAATTGGCCAACCTGGTTTTAGGTAATCATATTAGACTTTTTGATGGCCACTATACTTCCATCTTGCAACATTCCTTGCCCTGTTGGGCACAGTTTTGTTAATCAAAAAAAAAAAAAAAATTCTTGCAACATTCCTTTGTAAACTGTACCAAGTCCACCTTTTCCAAGAACCCGACTTTGGTTGAAATTTTTTGTTGCCTTCTCTAACCCTTCTGCCGTAAAAAGTTTTGTTTTCATCGCACTTCCTTCACTCGAAGAGATATGTTGTTGAAATAACAATCCACCATTTCGCTTGAAGAACTTCAGTTTTATTCTTATTTTCTTTCTTCTCTCAAAGTGCCAATATAGCCAAAAACCAAGAGCAGTTAGGATTACAACAAAACTAGCGATTCCGACACTTGCATGTATAACACAAATGAGTGCAATTCACACACGCGTAGAGGCATGGATGGGGAAGTGAGTATACCTAGCAAAAGTATACTGGTAGCATTTTGAGCATGTCCATGCCCAAGAACGCATCTGATTTCAGCAATGTAGCTGCCTGGAGTGTTGTTGCAAATAGAATTGTACTTGCACTTATTTGTCTAAACATAAGAAAGAAAGGAAGCTAGTAAACCAAGCACAGGTTATGGGATCCGGGTTCCGATCCTGAAAAAAATAATCGAACCTAATGCATGTCCCCAGAGCTAGCTCAATATTACCGTTGTTTTTTATTTTTCGGTAAATGAATATAGAACCGTTGTTGTATTAAAGAGTATAGTAGTTTACACTCTACGTTCTCGAAATACACTTCTTTGTACTATACCTATATTTCCCCTTTCTTTTTTTTTTGCATTAATGCCTTGACTAGGTAACATGCATCTTTATAGTGCAAGCCAAACGAGAGAGAGAAAGAGAGACCGTTACCTCGGCATCCATGGGATAGATAAGGGTTCCCCTGATAGCCCTGCTGGTAGTAACAATTATAACCCATTCCAACAGCATTGCTCTCTCTACACTCGGCGTTCCGGCTGCATAGATAATCCATGCTTTTCCTTGCTTCACCACAACTGATATTACAAATCGTCCAATCAAGCACAACAGGAATATCATAGGTTCTGTTATCCCAATCACTATAGTTAGAGATCGTGTCGAACTGGTCAAACTGGGAGAATTCCTTGTCAACAAAAAACGCAGAACTACATGACTTTTTGGTCCAGACTCCAGTGCGAGTATTCGTGCTATTGACTAAGACATCAAATGTATAATTGGTTCGTAACCTCTGCCAGCGGAAATATGATTCAACGTGTTTTGGTCGTCTTGGCAAAAGGATGCACACCCAGTTGCAGTGGGCATGCCATCGTCTCCTTCAATATAAGCATAAATGTGGCATCCTATTGCTACAAACTTGTTCCTGAGGTGGGAAATTCTGAGAGGGGGGACAAAACAGCAAAAGTAGGCCAAAATTAGTTTATCACGAAGGCTTTTTTCTCCTGCCTTTTCTGCCTGCCATACGGGCCGTTAGGGCATCGGATATATTGTCCGTTTAGTTATGTAGGGTTTGGTTTTAGGGTCCAGTGGGTTTGAGTGGGCCAAAGCAACCTAGTGTTTTTGGGTCCGTGTCTATGTAAATTACACGAACGCTAGCTGCTACGTTCACACTCTTGCTCACACTTTGCTCACACCCTATTGTGTGGGACCTACCTTAGGGTCTCAGATAAATAATCGGAGCCGCTCAATTTGTTTAAAATATATTTTTAAGGGTCTTTGTGAAAAATTAGCTTAGTCAAATACTAGTAAAGACTCAATTGATTCGTTCAAGTTTTAGTTCCTGAATCGAACAAGCTAAAACTTTAACAAACTTATCAAGCTTTTACCGATATCTAACTGAGCTAATTTTTTCCTAAAACCCTTAAAAAAAAATTATAAACAAAATGAGCGGCTTCGATCATTCGTGTGAGACCCTGAGGTAGGTCCCACATAATGGGGTGTGAGTGAGGAGTGATCGAGAGGGTGTGAGAGTAGACTTATTGAATTTACACATTGCAATCGAAGGAATTCGCATTGGAAATTTTCAAAATATTAAATTTTTTTTTAGGTTTGGGAATTTTTTAAAAGATGTCGAGAGAGGTTTATGTGAAAGGTTGCAACTTCCAACACCTTTTCACATAAGTTTTGACTTTATTGAATGGTTAAAACACCCATTAGATAAGGATGTGTTTATTTGGAAGGAATGTGATTGTTAGGAAATTAAGGATGTGAAACATGGGGTGCCTCCAAAAGGCATGACCCTTCTTAATTAGTGTCTATTGAAAAGACACGATCATCCTAATGTGTGTCTACTAAAGACATGATCTTTTACATAAGGGTGCCTATAAGTGTATAAATAGGCTTTAAGTATTTATTGATTCCAAAAATTCCATAGCAAATTGCTCTCTCTCAACATACTCTATTCCTAGAATTTTAGGCACACTCATGTTCTGTTATTCTGCAGAAATAGAATATCAGTTCTTAGTTCTTTTATGTTTAGATAGTGGATATTAGGTCTATCTTCGTATATGCAAATGTAGTCAGAAAGAACCTAGAGTTCGATTTTGTTGTATATTGAAGGCGGATTTACTGTAACCCGGTCCACACCATTTGGTGGGAGCAAATATTGTCTTTATGAAAGCGTTGTTACAACGTGCCTCAAATATTTTATGCAATCCAAATTTTTTCGGTAGAGACGACGCCATCAACACATTTTGAAGACCGAATTTTCAACAATTTAAAGACAGTATTTTGCAATGACAATGTCTTCACAGAAATTGAAGCAGGACTTTTTGAAACTTGAACGGTTCAAAGGAAGTAACTTCTGGCACTGGAAAACAGATACTATATGGGATTGGAGATTTCTAAAGGAAAGGGTTATCTTGTTAAATTACAGTGAATTGGTGAATTAGTTTTGCGTAAGTTGCCTCTCATTAAATTATTTATATATTCTCGAGTACGGTACGTTCTTAATATTCTTTTGATATTGCCGTGATCTTTATAATGTGAACTCAATTTTTACTTAGTGATTGCTTTTGGCATACATATTTATTGAGGTTCACGTAAGGTTTTGAGTTTTACCATGCCGAGCGTAGAACTGGTGTCTCTAATAAATGAATTTCTGACTGTGTGATGGCCAAGTGCAATCATTAGTGTCCTTTGAAGGTTTGTAGTTTTGGCGGTTGTGTATCTATTTTCAACATGAAAAGTTGCAACCTTCCACGAGTGCCCTCATTGGATATGTTACAAAACGTGAAAGAAAAACATGAAACAAAGCATGAAAACACATGCAACAGATGATACCTATCTGGTACAATGGACAAACAGTGTACCGGATGGATCTTATCTGTTGGATCTGTTTTCATATTCTTTTTCATGTTTTTGTTTCATGTTCCAAACCTTTTCCCGATATGATAGGCGGTCTACATATTCATGACTTGTTTTTCGTAGGGTGAATGACTGTTCAAAGAGAAATGGGGCAACAATTTCAAAGATGATGGCGAGGTTTTTGGAAATTCCCCATCGCATGGTAAGGAAAATTTTATTTACACATAAACGGTACCATCAAAGTGAGAGACAAAAACACCGCTGCTAAAATTTTAGCCCTTATCCTTCCCCTCCCATTTCCCTCTTCCCTCTTTCTTGCACAAACCCTGTTCATCACACTACGCCAAATTTTAGCATTAGCGGTGTAACACACAAATTCGTGTCCTGTAATAAAGACAAGAAAAAGATGCACAAAATAATATTTTTATTGATTTGAATTGAATGCGAGGGGTACAATCTCTAATTAATGCTCTTTTACAATAAAAGAACAAAAGACAATCCTCTGATTCGATCTCCGGTACGTTTCAACGGCTTGAATGCTTGTTGTTGAATCGCACAAATGATGATTTTTCTTCGAATCTTCAAGTTGAATGAACTAAAGAATAAAGTTTGAAGATGGCTTTGATTTGTTGAATGACTTGTTTGATGATGAACTTGTGAAGAAATCGGCACGTTCTTGGTGCTTGATGATTCTTTGCAAGTTGTTGCTACTTGTGTTCTTTTGTTTGAAGATGAATTTGATTTGTTGAAGAAATCGGCACGTTGTTCTTGGTGCTTGATGATTCTTCACAAGTTGTTGAGAAATTGCTTGAGAGCTTTGGTTGAATGCCCAGCAAAAAGGTCCTTTTCTCCTTCTATGAGCCTCTATTTATAGGCAAAGGAGAGGGGTGACAAGTTTGGTAATCTTTTTTTTGATTGATTTCCTTTCCAAATAAGAATTAATTTTAGGTCAATATTAAAGAAATTATAATATATAAATATATATATTATAATTATTCTTTTGACTCAAGGAAAATTGGACTCGGCCTGTGGCTTTGGGTTGGCCCAAATCTATGACCCATTTCATAGGCTAAGTCGGTCCATTTTCTTTTGGTCCTGCTCATATTGAGCCCATATTTTCGTGAGCCCATTTGGCTAATTTAAATTAGCCTAACTTATTTTGGCCTTTACCATATCTCAAATGGATTGAGCCCATAATTTTGGCGGGCCTAAATTTATTTGAAGACTTTGACCAGCTTTGACTTTGCTTAATTTAGACAATTTTATTTGTCTCAATTAATTTGGATGGCAATTAAATCGCGTCAAAATTTTAGTGTCTACAAATTGCCCCCACTTCGAGGCTCAAGCAGATGCTTGCTTGCGAGCATTGTAAGTGAGGCTTGAAGTAGCTGGAATTTCCTCACTAGGGCGAATTTGCCAACCCTCAATGAATCCTTGTGAAGTTAGTCACGGCAAGATGCTTGCCCAATAGCACGTCCCTTTTTTTTTTCTTTTTTTCTTTTTTCAAACTAAATGCATTTTTTTTTATTTATGCCAAACATAGCTTCGGTACTTATTTTGTGAGCTTGACTTCAATTTGTTAGGCTCGTATTTGATGAGAAAACATTTCTTTTGCTTGGGTCTACATATTTTACTTCATGGAAAAGATCTTGGCCAAGAACTTGCTTTCCAAAACTGCTTCATGCATGGGCTTTCCAAACAAAGGGCATATTTGTTTCTTACTTAACCAAAAAAAATGATTCAGCAGTATCCCCGTCAAGAAAGTAATAGCCAGAGTCATGATTTGTTGCCCCAGTAAGAAGCCTTTGTCAAGGAGATCAAGATGCCTTTCACATAATATGGAAAAAATAATAATAATGAAAGGATCACGCATAAAACCACATGCCTAGTTCTTCTGTGACCTTCCTTGAAATGAAGAGGCAAAGACCACGTGCTCTAATTATTTGAATTTCCGTTCCCCATGATTGGCCCACGAAAGATTTGGTCATACCAAATGGGGCTTAGTCAAGTTTCATTTCTCCTTTTGTTGGGGGAGAAATTCAGGAAATGTCTTCATTGTTTCCATTCCCTTTCTTTGTTTTGTTTCTTTCGGTAAAAGATTGTTTCCATACAAGAATAAGAAACGATTTTTTTTTTCTTTTCTTTTTCTGCCACTCACAACTGTAGAATCACCTTCGTTTGGAAGCTTACCTTGGGACGAAGAGATTGATACATTTTCATAGAAGGCAATACAAGCCATCATGCATTTATTTTCCATAAGCTATGCCAATCAAATATTGGCCTTCCCCAATTCTTTCCTTTGTTCAACAGAGCCGAATAATTTCCTTAGAAAATTAGGTCTACTATATGCTATATATTCCCACTATACAGCATGTAAAGCACTACAACTCCATTTGCTGTGCCTTAAACCTTCCGCTACCGCTGCTGTTTCCGCTACTGCTGTTGTCTCGAAGGAAAGTAGCCTTAAATCTTCCCGCTGCCGTTGTAATCTTGAAGGTTAAGAGACCAAGAGTTTTGGGTTTTGTCTACAACTTTGTGGGTAAAATCCTCACTACCTCTTCACTTATGTCCACTGTTTTTTTTTTTATTATTTCTCTCGCTTTTCCTTTACCACTGGCAATGCCTTTTCGTAACGGCATAAATTTGACCAACTTGCCACGAGATAATTGGAATGTCCAGAACTAGAGCCGTCCAAGCTGTTGCATTTGGAGAGTTGATCCTAATAAATGATTTTTTGAGCAACAGTGATGCTCCCACATTTTGCCGATGCCCAACTTGTGAGGGATTTTTTTTTTCCTTCTTTTTCAGTATCACTGTGATGATCGTTGTGATGCACCTGGCAACACACCAATTGTTTTCCATTCCAGACACAGAAGTGCATATTTTATAGCGGCTCGAGTAGCTATTGATCTTCAGGCGTCGGCATATTTTATAGTTCTCTTTTATCCCAATTCCACTATTGAAGTGCATATATTTGATGTACACTTTTTTTTTTTATTTATTTATTATTTTTTGCCTCACGATTTCTTGACACAAAAAATGTTTGCTTGCTGCTTTTCTTTGTGTGATCAGGAGTATAGGATAGTTCTTTAAAGCCACCGCCGCATTTTTTGCTTCTTGCCCCCATTTCCAAAGAACGAGATATTTATTTATTTTACTTCAAGCAAAAGTTGGCCTTTTCTTCGATGGGTTCGCGTTACTTTACCTTATTGCATACGTGACTTATTGGAGAATGCGCCTAGAGGGCTAGTCTCTGACTGGATATCTAGACACTTCTCTGCACCCACAGACCATAGGTGGTTTAATTAGCTTGACTTTCTTGGAGAATGCGCCTAGAGGGCCGGTCTCTGACTGGATATCTAGACACTTCTCCGCACGCACACCATAGGTGGTTTAGATTGACTTTCTTGGAGAATGCGCCTAGAGGGCCGGTCTCTGACTGGATATCTAGACACTTCTCCTCACCCACAGACCATAGGTGGTTTAGATTGACTTTCTTGGAGAATGCGCCTAGAGGGCCGGTCTCTGACTGGATATCTAGACACTTCTCCGCACCCACAGACCATAGGTGGTTTAGATTGACTTTCTTGGAGAATGCGCCTAGAGGGCCGGTCTCTGACTGGATATCTAGACACTTCTCCGCACCCACAGACCATAGGTGGTTTAGCTTGACTTTCTTGGAGAATGCGCCTAGAGGGCCGGTCTCTGACTGGATATCTAGACACTTCTCCTCACCCACAGACCATAGGTGGTTTAGTTTGACTTTCTTGGAGAATGCGCCTAGAGGGCCGGTCTCTGACTGGATATCTAGACACTTCTCCTCACCCACAGACCATAGGTGGTTAGATTGACTTTGTTGGAGAATGCGCCTAGAGGGCCGGTCTCTGACTGGATATCTAGACACTTCTCCGCACCCATAGACCATAGGTGGTTTAGATTGATTTTCTTGGAGAATGCGCCTAGAGGGCCGGTCTTTGACTGGATATCTAGACACTTCTCCTGCACCCATAGACCATAGGTGGTTTAGATTGACTTTCTTGGAGAATGTGCCTAGAGGGCCGGTCTCTGACTGGATATCTAGACACTTCTCCGCACCCACAGACCATAGGTGGTTTAGATTGACTTTCTTGGAGAATGCGCCTAGAGGGCTAGTCTCTGACTAGTTATCTAGACACTTCTCTGCCCCATAAACCGTAGGTAGAGTTTGCCTTCTCGGAAAGACTTCAAATGGTGGGAGGGCCGTTGCGCTTGCACTTGTCGTTCCTAAGTAGCCTCGACTCCACTTATCCCACGCCGCTCACTTCAGGGGAGACTTCAAATGGTGAAAGAGAGCCTCTGTTTTTCCGCGCACGCCGCCACTCTACATCACTTTGAAGAAATTTTGAAGACGAAGAAAGAAAGCCCTTGATTCACTCCGCCACTCATCACTTGAAGAAATTTTGAAGATGACGAAAGAGAGCCTCTGCTTTTCGTGCACGCCGCCACTCCTCATCACTTGAAGAAATTTTGAAGACGACGAAAGAGAGCCTCTGCTTTCCGCGCACGCTGCCACTTCTCATCACTTGAAGAAATTTTGAAGACGACGAAAGATAGCCTCTGTTTTCTGCGCACGCTGCCACTCCTCATCACTTGAAGAAATTTTGAAGATGATGAAAGAGAGCCTCTGTTTTTTTCGTGCACGTCGCCACTCCTCATCACTTGAAGAAATTTTGAAGACGATGAAAGAGAGACTCTACTTTTCGCGCATGCCGCCACTCCTCATCACTTGAAGAAATTTTGATGACGTGGAAGAGCCTTCGTGATTTTATGCACACCATTGCCCCTCGTTGTTTGAAGTGATTTAGAAGACGTTAGAAGAGCCTCTGTGATGCGCATTCGACCGCTCCTCGTCACTTGAAGATATTTCAAGATGACACTAGAGCCTTTGCCTTTTGTGTATATCGTCCCTACGTTGCCTCGACGCCGCTCGCCTTTGGGAGAGACTTCAAATGGTGTGAGGGCCGCTGCCTTTTGCGCATGCTGTCCCTACGTTGCCTCGATGCCGCTCGCCTTTGGGAGAGACTTCAAACGGTGGAAGGGCCGCTGCCTTTTGTGAATGCCGTCCTTATGTTGTCTCGAGGCTGCTCGCCTTTGGGAGAGACTTCAGACAGTGGGAGGGCCGCTGCCTTTTGTGCATGCCGTCCCTATGTTGCTTCGACTCTACGGTTCATCACTTGAACAGATTGAAGACGATGAAAGAGCTTCTGCAATTGTGTGCATGCCGCTACTCCTCATTTGAAGAGATTTGATGAAGCGGAAGAGCTTCCGTGATTTGTTGCACCCCACCATTCCTCATTTGAAGGGTTCTATGACGGCCTCACTGACTTGTGCATCCCGCGAAGAGAACTATACCACAGCGAAGTTTAAAGGCGCTTTTTTTTTTCTTTTGAGTTGGTTGACTGAGCTTGAAGTTGAATCTCAAGCTGCCTACGTACCCTTTGAAGGGATCAAGTCAAAACGTAGTTCAAAAGTGAAATTTTTTTTTTTGTTTCTTTTGTGCCGTACATAGTTTTAGCTCATGTGGGCCAGGAGCATCATGCAGTTTTCAACTCGTGCGATAAGGAGGATTTTATTTTTTTTTTGTTTTATTTCTTTTATTTTTTTTTTTGTATTAGACAGTTTAGGCTCATGTCAAGGAGTGTCTTGAACTTTGATTGTCTTCAAGGACTGATAGAGACAACTTGCTCCTTCTTCACATCTTCCACTTGAGATTCATTTGATTTAGTTAAGACGATGGTGCGCCTTTTGACTTTGAGTGGACTGTCGTGACAAACTTCCACTAATGTTACGCGCTTCATGCGAGACGGGATCAAGCTTCGAGTCTCTTCATCTTCTTTTGTTGAGTCAACCATGGCTTCTTCCACCTTTCGTTTCTTGTGTTCTGCTTTGGATTTTGCTCGTGTATCTTTAAGACGAGAGAAGGCAGACCTTCGTGGCTTGGAGATTACTTCCTTGTTGTCTAGGTTAGCCTTGCCTAATCTCTTAAAAACTGAAGTGCGAGCAGTAGGAGCTTCACTGCGGTCAAAGGCTGAAACTCGATGTGTGGAAGTTTGACTTATGTCATCCTCTTCAATGGCGGAAATCATGTAAACTGTTTGAATACAGTCATCGTCCAAGTACCCTTTGGGAATGAAGTCATGTAGGGTGATTGGTGTGGGAAAACTCTTCTCAATCAGTTTCTCATTCTTATCGTTGACTTTATCCCTTGCAGTGAATCGAGGAGAGCTCTTCTTCACTTGCCATTTCTTGACTTGATGAAGATGAATCTTGTGCTTGTTTTTTATTGACTTCATTTGGGGGATTGGGATCCACTCATTGTCATTCTTTGCATCTGGTTCTCGTTTGAGATGAGGATGAGTAAGTACATCTTGACTTGAGTATTGGATTGCTATCGGATCGAATAGACCAAATTGTATGGTTTTGAAAATTGCCCCCGTGTTGGTGTAGTTGCAGATTCAGCAATCTTTATTTTAGAGCTTGAAGTTGGGCCTTCGACTGTAATGACTACGTGGTTGGACTCTGCAACTTCATCAACGTCTAGTAGAATCTTTTTCTTCCTTGCTAGGTCTGCAATTAGATCTTTCAACACAAAGCACTTCTCAGTAGGATGACTGACAATCCGATGGTAATGGCAGTACCTTGGATCATGAACCTTCCCCATTTCTTCGGGACGTTTGCATTCTGGTAGTTGAATGACTTTTTTTTCGAGCAGATCTTCCAACATGCTCGGCACGTCAGCATCAGGAAAATGATACCTCTTTTCTTGCAGCTCCTTCAAAGTTGGGTGTTTGTCTCTGGGGTTTTCTTCCTTCTTCTTGTCTTTTCTCGGTATCTTGACTGGGACCATGCTAACTGCCATTGACTCTTCAATAGAGGCACCAGACAACTTATCACTTTTTGTCCCATTCTTGTACTTACTGTGTTCGACCGTGGGAGAACTTCCGCCACCATGATTTGCTATGTTGATCTCCATATCATGTGCGCGCGTAGCCAATTCTTCAAAAGTGCGTGGCTTTATCCCTTGAAGAATGTAAAGGAGACCCCAATGCATGCCATTCATACACATCTCCACAGCAGAGAGTTCGGAGAGTCGATCTTTGCAGTCTAAGTTTATAGCACGCCAACGATTGATGTAGTCGACCACTGGCTCATCTTTCCATTGTTTAGTGTTGGTTAGCTCCGTCATACTCACGGTGCGGCGAGTGCTATAGAAGCGGTTGAGAAACTCGCGCTCCATCTGCTCCCAACTACCTATTGACTCTGGCTCTAGGTCTGTATACCATTCGAAAGCATTTCCTTTGAGAGAACGGACAAATTGTTTGACGAGGAGATCCCCTTCTGTCCCAGCATTGTTGCATGTTTCAACGAAGTGGGCGATGTGTTGCTTTGGGTTTCCTTTCCCATCAAATTGTTGAAATTTGGGGGGCTGGTAACCAACAGGCATCCTAAAGTTGTCAATGCACTTTGTGTAAGGCTTCGAGTACATAAAGCTACTTTGTGCTGGCCCACCATATTGTGCTCTAATTGTACTTGCTATCATGTCTTGGAGTTGTTGGACAGACAACGAAGCGATAGAGGTGGGTTGGGCGTTTTCTCCAATCCCTAGTGCTGCAGAAGTTGCATGATTGAACTTAGCACCACCTCCTGGATTTGACGACGAGACACGATTTGTGTCAACTTGCTGCTTGAGCCTTATGTCTTGATCGCTCATTATAAGTTTTCCATTTTGATCGGCAATTATGACTCCCTGCGGTGTGAAGCCTGGTGGATGTGAAGCATCTCGGCTAGTATCTCCCACATTTTGGGCTTCTAGTTTGTTCATAAGCGAGGCAATCTGGAGATCCTTTTCTTCCACAGTTTTGGTGAGCTTTTCAATGGCGCGCGCCATTGTAGCGAGTTGTTCTTCCACCGTCGCCGCACCGGTGGTCATGGCTTGCATAGCCACAGAGTAAGATGATTCTGAACGACTTGGCGATTCTGCACGCTTCGGCGAGGAAGGCGATTCTGCACGCATCGGGAATTGAGCGAGATGGGCGGGGTGACAAACTTCCCGAGACAGAATTTTCAGCATTGGATGGAAGCTTTTGGGAGCCCTCTTCACCTTTTTTCTGCGTCGGACGCGTGGCGACGGGTCGGTACTTGCCTTGCAGCACTGTTGGCGCAACTCCTTTACTTGCTGGAATGGTTGTTGCCTTTGCCTTGTTGCGCGTCAACGGGCCAGTAGAGGTACTGCTGCTGTTTGTGGCCACAGTGACGTTCTTGTTAGCCTTCTTGCTGATCGAAGCGGTCTGAATATTGTTCGGCGCCATTTGTGTGAACTTGACTTTGGAGAAAGAGATGAGAGGTAGAGATGTCCCACCGGGCGTGCCAAATTTGTAACACACAAATTCGCGTCCTGAAATAAAGAATACGAAAAAGATGCACAAAATAATATTTTTATTGATTTGAATTGAATGCGAGGGGTACAATCTCTAATTAATGCTCTTTTACAATAAAAGAACAAAAGACAATCCTCTGATTCGATCTCCGGTACGTTTCAACGGCTTGAATGCTTGTTGTTGAATCGCACAAATGATGACTTTTCTTCGAATCTCCAAGTTGAATGAACTAAAGAACAAAGTTTGAAGATGGCTTTGATTTGTTGAATGACTTGTTTGATGATGAACTTGTGAAGAAATCGGCACGTTCTTGGTGCTTGATGATTCTTTGCAAGTTGTTGCTACTTGTGTTCTTTTGTTTGAAGATGAATTTGATTTGTTGAAGAAATCGGCACATTGTTCTTGGTGCTTGATGATTCTTCACAAGTTGTTGAGAAATTGCTTGAGAGCTTTGGTTGAATGCCCAACAAAAAAGGTCCTTTCTTCATAACAAGAGCCTCTATTTATAGGCTCAATGAGAGAGATCTTAATTTGGGAAATTTTTTTTTTTCCTTTCCAAATAAAAATTAATTTTAGGTCAATATTAAAGAAATTATAATATACAAATATATATATTATAATTATTCTTTTGACTCAAGGAAAATTGGACTGGGCCTGTGGCTTTGGGTTGACCCAAATCTATGACCCATTTCATAGGCTAAGTCGGTCCATTTTCTTTTGGTCCCGCTCATATTGAGCCCATATTTTCGTGAGCCCATTTGGCTAATTTAAATTAGCCCAGCTTATTTTGGCCTTTCCCATATCTCAAATGGATTGAGCCCATAATTTTGGCGGGCCTAAATTTATTTGAAGACTTTGACCAGCTTTGACTTTGCTTAATTTAGACAATTTTATTTGTCTCAATTAATTTGGATGGCGATTAAATCGCGTCAAAATTTTAGTGTCTACAAGCGGCATTAGAAAACCACTGGGAATGACCATTAGCGGCGGTAATCACGACTGTCATTTATACCGTCGTCGGGAATACTAAAACCGCCGGGAAAAGTTTTAAAACCGCCGGCCGGCAAAAGTCCAGACCATTAGCGGCAGTTTTAAAACCCCTGGTAAAGCTAAATCACGTAAAAAAAAAAATACACGTGGCGGCCGGCGTGGCACCCTTGTGGTGGTCCGCCAACCGGCCATGTGGCACCCGCGTTGCTGCTGGCGTGGCATGCATTCTTTTTCATGTTTTTGTTTCATGTTCCAAACCTTTTCCCGATATGATAGGCGGTCTACATATTCATGACTTGTTTTTCGTAGGGTGAATGACTGTTCAAAGAGAAATGGGGCAACAATTTCCAAGCTGATGGCGAGGTTTTTGGAAATTCCCCATCGCATGGTAAGGAAAATTTTATTTACTCATAAACGGTACCATCAAAGTGAAAGACAAAAACACCGCTGCTAAAATTTTAGCCCTTATCCTTCCCCTCCCATTTCCCTCTTCCCTCTTTCTTCCACAAACCCTCTTCATCACACTAAGCCAAATTTTAGCATTAGCGGCATTAGAAAACCGCCGGGAATGACCATTAGCGGCGGTAATCACGACTGCCGTTTATACCGCCGTCGGGAAAACTAAAACCGCTGGGAAAAGTTTTAAAACCGCCGGGAAAAGTCCAGACCATTAGCGGCAGTTTTAAAACCGCCGGTAAAGCTAAATCACGTATATAAAAAAAAATTACACGTGGCGGCTGGCGTGGCACCCATGTGGTGGTCCGCCTACCGGCCACGTGGCACCCGCGTGGCTGCTGGCGTGGCACTGTTTACATATAAAAATAACAGATCCAATAAGTGATTGACACGTAATCACAAATGTCAAACGTTGGCAATTACTAGTCAATCAAGATACACTGGATTAATGACGTAAAGTTGAGTTAATACGATGTCGTATTGCTCCACAATTTAAAAGCAGTTATTAGCAGTTGCGAGCTATTGTCAATGTATAGGATCAACTTCGAAGCCATGATATTAACTGCCAAACACATAAATTCCACGTGTAAACCTATAAAACAGAGTAATTTGCAGTTAGAATACGTGGAGTACTTCTTGAAAAGCAGTTATCCCCTTAACGTGTAATCATTTGAATTAGTTTAACCAGTCATGCAGATTTAAAATCAAAGCTTCAGGAGGAAGAATTGGAAGAATTCAAATTCAGACGTGGAGGAAGAAAGAAACTGCCAACTCAAAGAGTAAAAGTTAGAGTTCGAAGCAAGCCAAGTTCAAATTCATTGAGCGGGAAGTTCAAAATGCAAGCAGCGTCTATAAATAGAAGAAATTGAAGAGTAAAAGCCCCCGGACAAATCTTCAACAAACAACTATCAAAAAATGATGCTTGGTTTGTTCATTGGCAAGTAGTTTTAGGATTTCGAACTCAGTTCGAAGTAGATTAGGAAGTAGTTAGGATTATTCTCGGTTGTTCTTGTAACAATCACCAGTTCGAAGTTCTGTTACCTTGTATTTGAAGTTCAAGACAATTTCGAAGTAAGTTTATCTTTGATTTATCAATCGAAGTATCTTGTTTCTTTGTTGTTCTTTAATTTCCTAAGTTATTGGTTTTATTTCTTCACTTATAAAGAAAAATCCTCTTAGTTGAGGTAATTGAACCAATAAAACACAATCGCCTGATTAGACTTGGTTTTTCCAAAGTTAATCTGAGGGAGGAGATTGAAAATTTCTCTGGCACGCTCGCATACGATTATTTTGTCACAAAGAAGTAAAAGAATCAGTAAACAGGCACGCATTCTTTTTCATGTTCTTTTTCATGTTTTTGTTTCATGTTCCAAACCTTTTCCCGATATGATAGGCGGTCTACATATTCATGACTTGTTTTTCGTAGGGTGAATGACTGTTCAAAGAGAAATGGGGCAACAATTTCCAAGATGATGGTGAGGTTTTTGGAAATTCCCCATCGCATGGTAAGGAAAATTTTATTTACATATAAACGGTACCATCAAAGTGAAAGACAAAAACACTATTGCTAAAATTTTAGCCCTTATCCTTCCCCTCCCGTTTCCCTCTTCCCTCTTTCTTGCACAAACCCTCTTAATCACACTACGCCAAATTTTAGCATTAGTGGCATTAGAAAACTGCCGGGAAAAGCCCCAAAACCGCCGGGAATGACCATTAGCGGCGATAATCACGACTGCCGTTTATACCGCCGTCGGCAATACTAAAACCGCCGGGAAAAGTTTTAAAACCGCCGGGAAAAGTCCAGACCATTAGCGGCAGTTTTAAAACCGCCGGTAAAGCTAAATCACGTATATAAAAAAATTTAAAAAAAATTACACGTGGCGGCTGGCGTGGCACCGATGTGGTGGTCCGCCTACCGGCCACGTGGCACCCGCGTGGCTGCTGGTGTGGCACGCATTCTTTTTCATGTTCTTTTTCATGTTTTTGTTTCATGTTCCAAACCTTTTCCCGATATGATAGGCGGTCTACATATTCATGACTTGTTTTTCGTAGGGTGAATGACTGTTCAAAGAGAAATGGGGCAACAATTTCCAAGATGATGGCGATGTTTTTGGAAATTCCCCATCGCATGGTAAGGAAAATTTTATTTACACATAAACGGTACCATCAAAGTGAAAGACAAAAACACCGCTGCTAAAATTTTAGCCCTTAGCCTTCCCCTCCCATTTCCCTCTTCCCTCTTTCTTGCACAAACCCTCTTCATATATCATCAAATCAATAGGCTGGTCTTGTCGGCTCCAAAATATGGATCCCCATCATCATCATCATCAAATCGCAACCATTTAAGTTCTTCCTTTTGCATGTATTCCTTGAAAAATAGTGCTCCTCAAATCCAAGGATTTTATCGCCATCATCATCAGAAAACACCTCCATTCATGGCCATGTACTTCAATTTTTTGCAAAGAAATCGATGGCGATCCCAACAAAAAAACAAAAATTCGATTTCACCCTTTGAGAATAATCTGACTTTTTATTTTTGAAAAAATAGCATTGCTCCTTAAATGAAACAACATTTTACCTTGAGTGAATTATTTTGGCATCCTTCGAGAATAAATCATTATCTTATTTTTTGAAAAAATAGCGTTGCAGCATTGCACCTTGAGTGAATTATCTTGGCACCCTTTGAGAATAAATCATCTTCTTATTTTTTGAAAAAATAGCATTGCTCCTTAAATGAAACAACATTACACCTTGAGTGAATTATTTTGGCACCCTTTGAGAATAAACCATCTTTTTATTTTTTGAAAAAATAGCATTGCTCCTTAAATGAAACAACATTGCACCTTGAGTGAATTATTTTGGCACCCTTTGAGAATAAATCATCTTCTTATTTTTTGAAAAAATAGCATTGCTCCTTAAATGAAACAACATTGCACCTTGAGTGAAATTATTTTGGCACCCTTTGAGAATAACATTGCGCTTGAATAAAGATTATTTGCTAGTTTAATGTCTAAATTCAACCTTTTATTTTGGAAAAAATAACCGTCGGCCCGACACGCCGTTGTGCCGTTCAACCGGTGCAAGTGACGTTCAGCCCAATCGAGCCCAATGAATGGGCTACATGCATTGTCAGGCCCATGTCCTTCTTGATTAGACCCACTACACAGGTTGAAATTTAAGTAAGGCTAAACTACATGCATTAACACCTCTCGAGTTAGACAAAACACGTCTAGGTCCCTGCAAGTTCAGAGTAAATCACCGTAGTCTCTTGAATTCTATTTCACTTCTTACCATCAGCCTATTAGTCAACAGCTACAAAGCACAGAGCTTGTAGAAGGTTGTCGTATTTTTGTATATATATCAGAGATGGATACTCCCCTGGTACGTGTGCGTACGGAAGAGATACTTGGTAAACATTTCCTTAATTTGCAACATAAATATTTTCTCAGTTTTCTCTCATTGGATGAAGTTATCATCAACAAAATGATGCCTGGACAAAGGAGATATACTTGAATATTTGTCAAGTACATAAATTACATAAAATTCCAAAATGGAGAGTACATTTATCTACCCAAAAAAAAATTACTTTTTTCACTATAAGATTTTTTAAAAAAAAGCATGAAAATACTTAGGAAAAGCATGAAAATAATTTCTCCTAAGTTTATTGTCTTGCCTGGCATGCTCGTGGCAGCAACTAGTAATCTAAGAAATTACCCATGGTAAATCAAGTTCCGGGCAATACAATCGTGTCATTGCCCATAATGACAAGATTAGAGTACACCTTATTCTATTTGTAGCCACTTTCTTCCCATGGATCCCTTTTTCTTTTAAGGGTCATAGGGAGGGGATACTCTATAGCAGCTCTGATGTAAATATCCAGGTCACCTATATTCGGGTTTTGTTTGCGTTTTTATTTTTGGATATAACAACTTGGGTAGTATTTAGTCCTTCAACTCGAATAAGATAAGGTCATTCTCGTTCCTGCCCAAAAATTTGAACCCTCTACATCCAACTTTTATTTACAGAACCTCCGTTATCGATTCCAGAAATGTTATGATACCGTTTGTGTGATTGTTGTAAATGTATGATTGTCAAGGCATAGACTATACAGACAAATGATGACCTTAAAGTCGAAAAGAAATATAGAAGGAAAAGGAAAAACAGAACAGCTCTGCCTTTCCGAAATAGATGTCTCTTACTATAATTTGTAAAAGTTTCCACTTATCAGCTGGAATAATGAGGCTTTAACTTGCATTCAAGTAATTTTTCCTAGCAATTCTGGCTTTCAATTGACCTTTGTCTGTTGACTGGTAGATAGATTGTGGCTCCCAATCCACGAATCCTCAGATGTACTTGGTTGACATTGTGCCTTCATTGTGCTGTCATCTACAGCAACAATTGTCTTTTCTCAACCTCCTGAGTTAAGCAGTTCAAAAAAAAAAAAAGAAAAGACCTCCTGAGTCCTGAGTTAAGGATTGTCTGGAACGGGAGTGAACAGAAACGAGTTTATTGGCCTATATTAATCAGTCCTTTGAGCCCTTGTCTTTGTAGGCTAGCAATTTAATCAAGAATAGTGTAGTGAGTTTAATAGAGAACTCCACTAGTGATGCTTGTCTCATTTTCTTGTGAGATTGCTCCTATTTCTATTTGGAGTACCCGATCTTCGAGAACTACGTAAATATATCTCTGTTGTTTGTGTTTCACGTGTTTGGTAAATATATATCTCTGTTGTTTGTGTTTCACGTGTTTGGTAAATATATCTGTTGTGTGTGTTACAAGTATATGGTTTTGATCCTTGGGGCACAATATTGTCTTCTTGCGAGACTGAATGAATGCTATAGTTGCTCAGTGATAAGGTGAGAGATAAATCATAAATAGTCCATGTTGTGTAGAGAATGAGGACCCATGTAGATTTTCTCTTCTTATTTTAACGACTCATGGAGATTTTCTCTTATTACTTTAACAAGCCATGTAGATATTGAAGGGCAAAATAAAAGAGGGAAATCCAGTTAAATTGAGGGGGTTTGGCTTAACTTTTTCATTTTGGCTACTCTCTGTCTTTTCAACTTGCTATTTCAAAAGCAATTTTGACTGACTTAAATGTTGCGTGTTGAAAATTCAATTTTTCGTCATTTCATAAAAAGTCTGAGGATTGGCGCCGAATTCTCTATGTTTATGATGAGACCGCATGATGCAAAATAAAAAGGCCCTGATTTTGTTGTTCAAAATATTTGACGGTTCAACCAACTCAGGACCAGTTTGCAATGGTGGAAGGTTTAAACATGTTGAGAAATCAATCAAACTAACAAACACACAATGCATGAATAATGATCAAGAAATGAAAGTAAGGAGCACAAGCTGCATTGGATCCGAATAGTCAGCGAAGCCCAAACCAAATCCAATCAAGTTTCACAAAACCCACCAATCTCCCCCTTGAAGAATGATCCATTACATCTCGAGGATATGCAAAATTGTTATTCACGTAGAAACCTAAGACCTCACGAAGCCTATAATAGGGATTCATTTCTTCGCACATGCTTTAATACATGTGTTGAGTTAGTCCATATAATTTTGCTCTTGTTTTAATTAGACCCCATTCATAGACGGTTGGATTGATCCCCCAAATTAAATAGTTGGTCAAGTGGATTGGATAACGAGTTTTTTAAAAATACTGAAGCTATCTTGGAGGGGCTAAGGGATCTCCAACTCATCCTCCATTTCTCCATTTGAGAGCATAATTTTTTGGAGGAAATACAACTCCAAGCCATCCCTCCATTTCAGAGGATCAAGTTTGGTATTCCAATATGGCGGATGAGAAAATAAATGGACGATCTCCTCCATTTCACTATTCACCCTCTCCAAATTCCATTTTATTCATCACATTAGTTTTGATATATTTAGTTTTTATGAAATTGGTACTAATCAAAAAAAGATATTTACAATAAGTTTAAAATAAGACCAATATTGAGTTTTGTTTAATGAATTTAAAAAAATGAGAATTTGAGTTTTTTGGAGAAAGCGGTGGAGTTTGAGGTTTGGATTGAGTTTTTTAAAAGAAGAAATAGATCATAGGGTTGGAGCTAGAGAATAGGGTTTATTTCTTCAAAATCACTTTTTCATTATATGGTTGGAGATGCTTAAACAGGGGAGTTTAGAGTGGCGAGTGCATTGGGTTAGAAGAGGGTTATGGTCATTAATAACAACTTGTTATATACGATGGGAGGTTGGGCGGGAGAGGATAGGTTTTGAAATCCCATACTCTCTCTCTCTCTCAACTCTGTAATTGATCTTGTTTTTTTAATCAGTTTTTGGCTTGTAATTAATTGGATTAATATCAATAAAACCATGGATTTACATTGAACTTTCTTCTTTGATTTGCATTTCTGGTTCAGAATAAATCAAACAAATAGTAGAAGATAAGCAACTGGTCAAGTATTTAGTTATTAGAAACTTTCCAATAGTTCCTGTGGCAAGTAAGCTACACCCAAACTGCGGCATTAGCAACTAATAGCAAAGAAAATTACCCTTAGCAGCAAAAACTGGCGCAATACTGCAAATATCGTCAAGGAACACTTGACATTCCCTCAATCTCCATTTTCCAATAGTTAAATACTATGAATGAAGAAAAATTGCTTCAAATTTTCTTAGATAACTCCATACTAATTATTAAGAAGTTGTAACTAAGAAAAATTAAACTCATACAAGCAACGAAAGAAGATTTCAATTTTACACACGACAAAGACAAGTTCACATGGTCAACATACGATGGTGAACCCAAAAAATAAAAATGACAAATGCGACCAAAGCATGATATGCATAAATCTATTTACCTCAAGTTCTCATGCAGTATGATTTGGAAAAACCAAACTAGGGTTTGAACAATCTTCATTGATTCCATCAGTCTCATAAGAGTATGAACTTTCACTCTTTGACAGGTACTTTTCGCGACAAATCAACTCGTGTGATGGTTGGATTTGCTTTCCAGCCAATCTGTCCAGATCTACTGCTACTTCTCTCATGCTTGGCCTTTTCTTGGCATTCAATTTTAGGCATCTCTTAGCCAGTTTAGCCACGACAAGAATATCTTCTTTCAAACCTTCCTTCACCACTAGTGGATCCAGAATTTCAAACAACCGATTTTGTTTCATAGAAGATTGGAAATACATTACCAAGCCAAGTTGGGACACATCCAAAGAGACAGCTTTGACTGCAGTTAGGAGTTCTGCGAGAACTACACCAAAGGAGTAAACATCACTCTTGTCTGTAAATTGCCCTGACCGAAAGTACTCTGGGTCTAAATAACCAAATGTGCCCCCCACCACAGTGGTCAAGTGAGTCTTTTCAATGGATATGGACCTTGAAAGCCCAAAATCAGACACTACGGCCCTGAAGTTTTCATCCAATAGTATATTGGTGGACTTGATATCCCTGTGAAATATAGAAGTGGAAGCATATGAATGCAAATAAGCAAGTGCTCCTGCTACTTCCTTAGCTATTCGAAGACGGTTCTGCCAAGATATCATCGACATAGAACCCTTGTCATGAAGATGGTGCGATAGGGTGCCATTAGATACATACTCGTACACTAATAATGGAACTTCGGTCTCAAGACAACAACCTAATAATTTTACAATGTTTCGATGGTCTATCTGCAACAAAATGGAAACTTCATTGATAAATTGGCCAACCTGATTTTCGTTAATCATATTTGACTTTTTGACAGCCACAATGCTTCCATCTTGCAACATTCCTTTGTAAACTGTACCAAGTCCTCCTTTTCCAAGAACCCGAATTTGGTTGAAATTGTCTTGCCTTCTCTAACTCTTCTGCTGCAAATAGTTTTGTTTTCATCACACTTCCTTCACGGGAAGAGATTTGTTGTTGAAATAGCAATCCACCATTTCGCTTGAAGAACTTTTGTTTGATTCTTATTTTCTTCCTTCTCTCAAATTGCCGATATAGCCATAAACCAAGAGCAATTAACATTAGAACCATAGTACCAATTCCGACACCTGAATGTACAGCACGAATTAGTGCAATTCACACATACACACACATAGGGGCATGGATGGGGAAGTTAGTATACCTAGCAAAAGATTTCTGGGAGAAAATTGATGTCCCTGGCCAGGAACGCATCTCAATCCATCTTCAGCAATGGAGCTGCTGTAGTAACCAGTACGGCAAATGCATTCATAGCTGCCTAGAGTGTTGTTGCAAATAGAATTGTTCTTGCACTTATTGTTCTTCCGGTCTTTGCACTCGTCAATATCTAATTTTGAGCACCAAAATTAAAGAACAAAACAAGTTTTACACATTTTGTAATCACTTGAACCAATATAAATCAAACATAAGAAAGAAAAGAAAGGAAACTAGTCAACAAAACACGGGTCCGAGCGTGAAAAAATTAATCAAACATAATACATGTCGATAACAGAAGCATAATATAGAACGCAATATTAAAGAGTCTACACTCCATTTAAAGCGAATACATTTATTACCATATTTGGGTGTCATTGGGAAGAATTAGAGATACTATATTTGGGTGTCATTGGGAAGAATTAGAGATCCTACCCTTCAATCTATATTTCCGGATTTTCTTTTGCATATATAAATGTCTCAACTAGGTAACGAGGCATCTCTGTAGTGTGATCCAAGCAAGAGAGAGAGAGAGAGAGTTACCTTGGCATCCATCCGATAGATAAGGGTTCCCCTGATAGCCCTGCTGGCAGTTACAATTATAACCCCCTCCAGCTGCATTGACGTCTCTGCACTCGGCATTCCGGCTGCATAGATAGTCCTTGCTCTTTCTTGCTTCACGACAACTGATATTACCAATCGCCCAATTAAGCACAACAGGGATATCATAGAGTATGTTCTCCCAATCACAATAATTAGAGATCATCGTACTATAATTAGAGATCGTACTGTTGAACTGGTCAAACTTGGAGAATCTCTTGTCAACAACGAATGCAAAATTACACGGATTTTCAGTCCAACCTCTTGTAAATGTATTCACGCTATAGACTCCTCCTACGAAATATTGGTTAATCTTTCGTGGGAGAGCAGCTGCACAGTAACCTCTACCAGCAGAAGTAGGATTTGACTTGTTTAGGTTGCCGCAAAAGGATGCACACCCAATTGAAGTGGGCAGGCCATCATCTCCTTGAATATAAGCATAAATGTCGCATCCAACTGCTACAAACTTGTTCCTAGAGCGGGAAACTGAAAACGGGTATTTACCCAAAAAAACTGAAAACGGGTGTTTAGCACCCCATATATAACCAGAGAAAGGACCATCCCCAGACTTGTTGTAGCAGGTAGGAAAAGCTTTACGAATCACGGTAACATTGCCAAGTAGTGAGATCTCGATGGTTTCCGAACCCCAAAGGTAAATAGAAGAAAGAGAAGTGGAATTTGAGGACTTGTTGCATTCAAGTGCAAAGTTTTCATCAAGGTAACAGCCTTTCCCTATGCCAAACGGAAAAGGGATGGTCACGTTGCCACATTTATCTGGGCAAGACTTCGGCATAGTTTAACACGTTGCCTCGCGCCTATTTTCGAAGAAATGAAGTTTGGCACAATTTTGACCTCCCAAGAGATCTAGGATTATATAAGGAGAGATGGACTTGTGTATCACACGGTTTGTCCAAGTTCTTAATGGGAATCTCAAACTCTAGAAGTTAATGACCTGTTGATAATGTAAATCACAAGACTTTCAACATATCAAAGGTGGCTTATGACCAAAATGAACCAATTATTTCCATGTCTTAAGGTACGATCCACCACCATCTAAATGATCATTTTGTGGTCTAGATACAATACGCTTATAAAGCAGTTCGCAAGTAAAATTAGGATTATTTCGGTCAGCTTTTCAACAAATTTTTGAGAATTTATTATTCGTCTTAATGAGAGGGATCGATAAAAATAAGAACGAAATTTTGAAAAAATAGGGATCGAGTTCAAATAGAACAACGCTAAAGACGGTAAAAATTATTGGTCCATAACAATTCATCTTCAATGTTCTTTTTCATTTTTCTATTGGTCATAACTTTTAAAGTTTTTTACTCATCTCATGAAGACAATGATTAATCCAGACATCATAATGTAAATCCAACAAAAATTGAACAAATAACAATGTACCAAAAATAAAACTTTAAGGCCAAAGTTCATCTCTCCTCATATAAGGTTGGGTTTGGCACGCAAGGAATTTAAGAGAAATGTTATGGATACAAAACTTTGGTGCACACCAAATGTACACCATCCGTATGTGACAAATTTAGAGTCTCACGTAAATGATTGAAACTGTTCATTTTGTTTAAAACATATTTTTAAGTATTCTTGTAAAAAATCAACTCGTTTAGATATCATGTGTGTGTGTGCGCACGCGCGCAGTACGGATCTCACATGATATCCATTCGGGACTCACCTTTTCCGATAAAATGTCCATAATCCGCACAGTCGAATGTGTTAAAAAACATGGTAAGGGTTATAAAAAAAAATGATGAGGTAGGACTTCATCCGATAATTTTTTTCATAAAAACCACAAATGTATAGTTTTATGAAAATTAATAGAACGAAGCTCTCTCCGGTTATTTTTTTTTTTATGATTTCTAGCATGGACTCTTAAAAACACGTTTTAGTTCACTCTGTTTTTTTTTTTTTTTTCCAGACCCAAAGCGCACCAAAACAATGTCGTTTTGGTGCGCTACATGATGCAGTTTTTCCCCTGCCCTGCTCCCGCAAAGGAAGATGAGCAAAAAGTATGTACTGTACTGATAGAGGAAGTGGTGTCAATGACTTTAATAAGTGTATTGATTTATGATCAGGCTAGTTGTTGAATCCTTGAATTGAATGTACTATTCAATCGTGGTTGAATGTTCAGTTCGTTCAAAATTTAAAATTAGGATTATTTTGGTCAGCTTTTCAACAAAATTTTTGAGAATTTATTATTCGTCTAAATGAGAGGGATTGATAAAAATAAGAACCAAATTTTGAAAAAATAGGGAGTTCAACTAGAACAATGCTAAATGCAGTAAAAATTATTGGTCCATAACAATTCGTCTTCAATGTTCTTTTTCATTTTTCTATTGGTCATAACGTTTAATGTTTTTTACTCATCTCATGAAGACAACGAACCATCCCCAGACTTGTTGTAGCAGGTAGGAAGAGCTACGCCATTCACGGTAACATATCCAAGTAGTGAGATCTCACTGAGTTTCACTCGATCAGAAAAAGAAGAGAGAAAAGTGGAATTCGAGGACTCGGTGCATTCAACTCTAAATGCTTCATCAAGGTAACAGTTTTTCCCTATGTCAAAGGGGAAAGGGATGGTTACGTTGCCACATTTATCTGGGCAAGGCTTCGGCATAGTTTAACTCGTTGCCTCTTGCCTATTTTTAGTGAAATGAAGTTTGGCAAAGTTTTTACCTCCCGAGAGATTTAGGATTATACAAGGAGAGATGGACTTGTGTATCACATGGTTTGTCCAAGTTCTTAATGGGAATCTCATACTCTAGAAGTTAATGCCCTGTCGATAATGTGAATCTCATACTCTAATTGAAGCCGTGAGTTTAGATTTACCACATTTGGTTCCATTAATATTAACACTTCATCCAAACCCCTTTCTCTCCTAGCTCGCCTTTGCCGTCATCAGAATCGCCATCCCCTTCCTAATTACCGACTACTCCTAGTGCTCCGACTGCGAGAAATACGAGATCAGAATATTCGAGCTCAAAATTCTCATATCCCAAGTGCTTCTCGCTGCGGTTTCTCTCCTCTGCATTTCACATACTCTGCAAAAGTACAACATGAGGAGGATGTTGTTCGTGGATCAGTACCGCGGCCACATGGTCCAGTTTCGCAATTTGTATATGCACCAGATTTGGGTGTGTTTTAGGAGAGAGTATAAGTGGGAGGAGAGTGAGGGAGGCCACGTGAGAAGGGGAGGGGTGTTTTTACGTTTTAGATTCATTTTGCATAGACGAACCAATAATCTAGTGGTGACTTTAGAAATAATGAAGATGGGGTGATTAATAAACTTAAAGTCAAGGATAATCATATAATAACTTCATCTATGTTAGATTGTTAGTGAAGTAAGTTGCAAACTATTCCCAACAAATCACAGATCCAAATCTAAGCTGGACGTCTTTTCAATTAATTATTGAAAGATACCAAACGATATACATTAACATAAATTACCGATATTCGATTGAGCTAATTTTTTACAAGATACACTATTTTGCTCATTTAAATAAAATTAACGGTTCGAAACATCACAGTGAGGCCTAGATAAAAAATGTGTGTCAAAATAAGTATTAGCGGAACCGCCCACATATATAAAAATGTCTGTCATAGATTGGGGTCGAATCTCGACAATCCGAACCGCTCAATGTGTTTGAAACGTGTTTTTAAGTGTTTCTGCAAGGAATCGCCAAACAAAAGTACCCGGATGGGCTTCATTCGAGCATTTTTCAATAAACTGTATATGTACGGTTATCATGACAAACTGCTCCGAAGAAGTCCTTTCAGGTTTTTTTTTTTTTTTGGGCAATTCCTCGCGTTGGCCTTAGAAAACATGTTTTAAACACATTAAGCGGTTCGAATCGTCAAAATTTGGTCGGAAAAATTAAAAACGGGATGATCCTCAAGATAGGAGTTAGCCGGGAGGAAAGGAATGGGTAGGAGACTGGAAGGTTTCCGCCAGCGTGGTGTAGAACAGGAAAATAGAATACTCCTAACAGAGAATGGGACAAAGAATCGTAGACCATCCTAGACCCACGGTGTTTCTTTGGTGTGTATCTAGACTTATTCTCTAAGCGGTGGCCCCGCCCCGCCCTATGTTGGTTGGAGTCCAGCTAAGGAAAGAAATAGGGGAGTCCGCTGAGAAAGTCTTCCCTTGTGAGATTGTTAATATCCAACTAGGGGTACAATAACTTTATGTACAGAAAATATGTATATATTGCGTAGGGGACTCACTTTTGAATCTCACACGAATAATTTGATCCGTTCATTAAGAAATTCAGCTCAATCCGATATGCGTAAGTGGTTGATCCAATATTTCCCTGTTTCATCCTAAATCGATTCAGAATGAAACAGGGGAATATTGGATCAATCACTTATGCATATCGGATTGAACTGATTTTTCATTGATCCGCTCAAAAAATTATTTTAAGATTAATGAACAATTCAAATTATTCGTGAGAGATCCAAAAGTGAGCTCCATACGCTGTATGTATATTTTCTATACATAAAGTTTCTGTAAGTACAGTTAGGATTTCCGATAAGCATAGACATAGAAATGATATGACCTGAAAATCGAAAAGAAAAGTTGAAGGTAAAGGAGAAACAGACAACTCTTCTTTTCCGTACTCTTTAAAATTTCACTAAAGGGACCAGTAACATATGGAATGAATTACTCCTTCTAAAGAAATAAAGATGTCTTTCACTTTAATTTGCATTGGAAAAAGTTTCCAAGATGTACTAAGAGGGCTTTTGGTCACTAAGGGCATCCTCATCAGACTCAACAAAAAACACACCAAATTTAACCTCAAAAAAATCTTTTATAAATTAGCAAATCACTTATCAAAAAATTTACAAAATCAGACTCTCTATCCAAACTTTACTATTCCCCTCAAGTCTCATTAAAAAAAAAAGGCAAGAGGTTATGTGATGCAACTGTGCAAGTGTGGTACACGTGGAGCGAAACTGTGCAAGTTACTTTAATGAATAAACAAATACTCTCCCTGTCCCGCAAAGTTTGTCAATTTCACTATTCCAGCCCTATGAAAAAATTGATTATTTCTTTTAATCTGTAATGTTTTATATAAGCAATATGGATCTTGTTTGATAGATTTCAATTAGATATTTTGAACAAAGTTTTAAAAATCACATTAAACGTAATGAATTGAAAGATATAGGCAATTTAAAAATGGCACGCACTCCCGAAAGTGTCAAACTTTGCGGGACGGAGGGAGTATTAAAGAGAGAGAGAGAGAGAGAGAGAGAGAGAAGAAAAGATTGGTGGGGCCGGCTGTGGTGTAGCAGCAGAGAGGGACAGACGAGAAACTATTAAATTATTGAGTAGCCCGTGAACAGTAACTTTACCCAATACCGAGTTACTGTAGCAAAACTATAAATTTTGCAAATTAGCCAAATATTTGTTGAGGCTGATTTTGAGGTGTTTTTTCCACTTGGACTCAACAAAATAACCATTTGGCCAAAGTAGCAATCCCGATGAGGATGCTCTAATAAAACAAAACAATTAGGTGATGATCAATAAGTTTGAACTAGGATGCCAGCTTATCTTGTGTGTTTTTGTGTCTTTGCTATTGAAAAAGTTGATGAGACTTCACTACCGATACTTGTGATTTTCTTTTGTCACCAACGATGGTGATTAGGTTCATTATGCCAAAGAAAAGAAACAAACAAGTACCAAAGAACAGCTTTGTCTCACTTAGAAGAATGTCTTGTTTTGCGTAGAGGAATCGAGAGATGATAAAAGTGAATAGGTGATGATAAAAGGAGGAAAAAGAACTGCAAAAGCTGGAGAGGAAAGTCCCTTTCATAGACAGCAGGGATGAGAATTGAGATGCTGTGTAGTTGAGTTGCTTTCAACAGAAACAAAAATATACAGTACCTAATCAAAATTTCAATCATCACGTGTTCAATAATTTGAATGGTCTATTATCTGATCAACAAGAATTTGAACTAGTAGTCCACATATATACAGTAATTGATAATTCGCGTGCGGGTACGCGAGTACAAGAGTGAAAGCGTTTTTGAAGCAACTACTAAAATCGGCAAGGAATTTAAGAGAAATGTTATGGATACAAAACTTTGGTGCACACCAAATGTACACCATCCGTATGTGACAAATTTAGAGTCTCACGTAAATGATTGAAACTGTTCATTTTGTTTAAAACATATTTTTAAGTATTCTTGTAAAAAATCAACTCGTTTAGATATCATATGTGTGTGTGCGCGCGCGCGCGCAGTACGGATCTCACATGATATCCATTCGGGACTCACCTTTTCCGATAAAATGTCCATAATCCGCACTGTCCAATGTGTTAAAAAACGTGGTAAGGGTTATAAAAAAAAATGATGAGGTAGGACTTCATCCGATAATTTTTTTTCATAAAAACCACAAGGTAGCAGGTAGGAAGAGCTACGCCATTCACGGTAACATATCCAAGTAGTGAGATCTCGCTGAGTTTCACTTGATCAGAAAAAGAAGAGAGAAAAGTGGAATTCGAGGACTCGTTGCATTCAACTCTAAATGCTTCATCAAGGTAACAGTTTTTCCCTATGCCAAAGGGGAAAGGGATGGTTACGTTGCCACATTTATCTGGGCAAGGCTTCGGCATAGTTTAACTCGTTGCCTCTTGCCTATTTTTAGTGAAATGAAGTTTGGCACAGTTTTTACCTCCCGAGAGATTTAGGATTATACAAGGAGAGATGGACTTGTGTATCACATGGTTTGTCCAAGTTCTTGATGGGAATCTCATACTCTAGAAGTTAATGCCCTGTAGATAATGTGAATCACAAGACTTTCAACATATCAAAGGTGGCTTATGACCAAAATGAACCAATTATTTCCATGTCTTAAGGTACGATCCACCACCATCTAAATGACCATTGTGTGGTCTAGATACACTACGCTCATAAAGCAGTTCACATGTAATTTCCTCACACTGAAAAAGTGACAGACAAATCCTCTCATGTGACAAGATTTGTGGGCCAAAATGACTGACATTTTGTTTGTTTTCTCCCCTTTTCTTCCTTTCCCACTTCTTTTACTTCGTGCCAGGAGAAAGAAGTGAAGTTATACTTCTCTTGTGGAATTTTTTTGGAGAAAGTACAATAAGAAATTTCTCTGTGGAAAAGCTTTTGGGGTCAAGTCTTTATAGTTTTGAACCAAATTGTACTCCAAATTCATATCTTGTGGCGGCCCTTTGCTACCTTAAGGCAACCGTGTGGGGTTGGTGATTTGTAGAGCTTCTCTTGGGTCAGATTCCTGGTTTTTTCTGCAAAACAAGGAACTTTCTAGCGTCAAAAAAAGAGAGAGGCACTCCGGTGCCTAAATTAGACTGTATGTCCTTTGACTAAAAAGAAAAAACTGGTTTTTTGGTTTTTTTCGTTTCGTCTTTATTCAATTTTTATTTTTTTTTGTATTTGTTAATTTTACCTCAAGTTTTGTGGTTTATGGATTCGTCTCGATGAGACGTATTCAAAGAGTATAAAATTATGGTCAAAAATAATATTTTTTTGAATAAAGTCGAAAATAAACCAGTTTATTGGTTTAATTTTGGTTTTATTCAAAAAAATTTTAGTTTCGCCCATAATTTTATATTCTTTGGATTCGTCTCGTTGAGACGAATCCATAAACCATGAAAATTCGACGCAAAACTAACAAATGCAAAAAAAAATTGAATAAAAACAAAACGAAAAAAACCAAAAAACCAATTTTTTTTTTTAGCCAAAGGAATTAACTAGGAAAGGCATACATCCTTTAAAGGGTTTACCCCTTAGGCTTTACAGTAAGCTTGTACTTACTCCCCAAGTAAGCCCGTGTTGGGCAGAAGCCCTGTAACAACACTTGTAACCGTCTCGGGTAAGTGACGTCGTCATGCACGACGCTCAGAGCCCAAGTGTCCGAACACGTCTTCAGAACTTGTCACGAGGATGCTACATTGATCATAGTTGTTCTCAGCCCGTCCAAACGGTTTCCACCCAAGTTTCTCGGGCTGCTCTTTCTCAGCCCGTCCAAATGGTTTCCACCCAAGTTCATAGTCACGATTTGCGTGTTATGGGCATGACAAGAGGTTTTTGCAACCGGCCCAAGTGACATTCAGCCCAATCGAGCCCAAGGAATGGACTACGTGCATTGTCAGGCCCATCTCCTTCTTAATTGATTGGGCCCATTACACTAAGATTGAAATTTAAGAATGACTAAACTACAATAACACCTCTCTAAGTTAAAGAAAACACATCTAGGGCTCTGCAAATTCGGAGTAAGTCACTGTAGTCTCTTGAATTCTATTTTGCTTCTTACCGACCAAACTATTAGTCAACGGCCATGAAGCTCAGAGCTTGTAGAAGGGTGTCGTATTATTGTATCCATATTATAGATGGATACTCCCCTGGTACCTGTGGGTACGTAAGAGATACTTGTTATACATTTTGTTAATGTGCAACATAATATTTGCTTTTTCAGACAACGGACGCTTTTAATCGATTACTCTACATCAGGTATATGAACTTCAACGAATACGAGATTATCATTTTTTCATAACATCGAATATGAGAATAATCATAAAGTTGTAGCTATATGAGATTGATATTTTGCATCACAAATTATAATCATTTCACACAATCATCGAGTTCACAAATTATACTATTGAGCCTCTAACACACTTAACCAATGCTGACATCTACAATTGCAATCATTTTCTTTCCCCCTCCCTTCACCTCTTATCTCCGTCTTTTTTTCATATCGTGTAAAGTACACTTTGCACCCTTGCATTTTACACTCGTTGTCACTTTGCCCTTACATTTTCAAATTCACTTGTACAACGCTTACACTATCAGATTGTCAATGTCCCCCTTACCATTAGATTCTGGTAGTTTCCATTAGAAAAAAGATCAGTTCAATGGCACAAGGTGCAAATAACTCCACTATCAAAGGAATTTACTTACTCAATTGCCCTTATAGTATTTGTAATGAGATTAGAAAAACGGTTTGGAGATGTTTGAGGGGCACGCTGAAAATTACACCATATGTGATAAGTTAATATGAAAATGTTATATGGGTTTCAATAAATAATTCAACTGCAAAAGGCAGAATCAAACACCGGACAAAAGTAAGCCAAAATTAGTTTATCATGAAGGCTCTTATCTCCTCCCTTTTTCGCCCGCCAAACGGGCCATTAGGGCATCGGATAAATTTTCCATTTAGTTATGTAGGGTTTGGTTTTAGGGTCTAGTGGTTTGATTGGGCCAAAGCAACCTACTGTTTTGGGTCCATGTCTGTGTAATTTACGCATTGCAATTGAACGAATTTGAGTTGGGAACATATTTGCAATGGCATATCCTGGTCCTTCCCTTGTGAAAGGTTAGGGTTCGAGGCCCGTCATGGGCGTTCGTGGTCACAGCCCTATTGTCAAACAAGGTACACATTATTAATGAAGAAGATAGAAAAATAAAAAATAAAAATAGAAAAAATAAAAAATAAACTATATCAGTATCGTGCTCTGGCTTCTCTCTCTAATGACAATAAACTCATAGTTCCAAAAAAAATTATGTGAACCTATTCGCTTCATAATTTTCCACAAAGAATATTAGTGTATTTATTATGCACTGATTTAAACTTGCAATTGGCTGAAAATATAAATTTGCAGAGAACAATTATGCGTACTTTTTCAGTTGCATTATTCGCATTTATGTATGAATTTTTGTACATAGGACTGGTTAATCGAGTTACTAGAGTCAAAGATAATTTTGAATACCCTGTTAAAATTCCTATAGCTGACAATGCCTTTACGCGTGATTTGCTTTGAGGAGATAGAATCGATATAGCATATACTATTTCGGTTCCAGTGGACAGAGGAAGTGCAGAAGACGGGAAGAGATGTGGTTTCAATGGGCGGGTTCGTTCATGGCTACATATTGCTTCAGTTGCTGAGTGGTTTGAGGCGATGCTTCAAAACTCTGTATCCGTTTTATGGCACAGACTTGTTGGGCAATTTGGAAAGCACGAAACAACTGTGTTTTCTTGGGGATTAAACCTCACCATTTTCAGACAGCGAAAGAAACATTTATCGCGAATGGTGATTAATTTCTTAGCAGCCACGTATTTTTGAGAGTTTAATGTTACAGATTCCAAATCAGTTGGGGATAGTAACGCAGCTTTATGGCAACAGCCCCCTTCTCGTGTTTGGATGTTTTAACTGTGATGCACAGTATTCTGCCCATCCCATAAAACTTAGAGCTCCTGCGAACATTTCTGTGAATGCTAGGAAGCATTCTTCTTCTTTTTATTCCTATTCAAGAATACGACTGATACGATTGATTGGTTTGTGTGCCTCTCTTATTACTTTTTTGTATTCCCTTGTTCTTTGGATACAATTCGATCCGAGAAGAAGTTCAGGACGTCAACTATGGGAGATTTAAGGCATCATCAGTGCTTGCTACGGAAGCTTGGTCTATTCGAGTGGCTTGTGCTATGGCTGTTGCTAGTGGTATGGATCACTTCATCATAGAATTTGATTGTCAGGTGGTGGTGAACTGAAGGCACTTACCAAAGGTTGAGTTTCAAATTAGAAAGTTCAAATCATGCTGGAAAATATTACTCCACTATAATTATTTGATTAAAGATTATAAGTGCTGGTTTTATACGGTGTAAAAAGAAGTGCTAAACGGTGTGCGCACCTCCTAGCGAAAAAGGCTTCTCTTAGATCCATTCCCCATCCACCCGCTTGCGGTGATGCGCCATGATCTTTGTATTTTGATTCGTTCTGATGCTCGTTTAAAATGAGAACGTCCCACTTCTTAAAAAAAAATAAAAACAAAAATTATTATCATGTCAATTTTTAAAATATTTGGGGTTTCCAATGCAAAGATCAATAGAATTCGGGGCCAAATTCGAAAAATAGAAACAACAGGAGCTATTACAGAAGAGCACTGCTACGTACACAAAAAGGGTACCGAGACTTACCCATTACAGCAACTACGTGTTATTGAGGAAACACCTGGACCTAGAGTCATAATGGAGGTGGTTGAGACAGGACTTAATGAAAGAAACTTACAACTAGTGACTTACAAACAAGCTTTGGGTGTCCCAAGTCAATTATTGCTGCAGCCTCAATTCTCAACGGGAAGTGCAAAGGTTGCAACTCTTTGTATGGAAGGGGGCAGGACAGAATCTATATTCAAGAGTCAAAGCTCCTTCATTGATCCTTCCCTCAATCATAACGGGCTTCCCAAGAGTTCCATCCCTGTCGAAGTTAATGAAGAGGAGCAAAACTCTAGCTGGAGTGTCATGCAATTGAACAGAAAACTAGAAGGTGCTTCTAAGATAACAGTATCCGAAAAATTCAAAAGGAAACAGAAATCCATTGAAGAATTAATAGGCATTCCAAAATCAAAAGGAGGTGGGAGAAAGAAAAAAAGTGTGGTATTCAGAGGAGCAATCGCTGCAGCAGCTCTGTCTATCTCTTCGGACGGCATAAAAAACAGAAACAGGATCATTTTAGATGAAGAAGAAGCTGCTTGGACAGTATCAAAGATTCTAGGGGAAGATTACATGGGAGATGATGAGGAGGTCATAAGCAAAATAATGGTACTAAACGAAGCAAATACAGAAGTTTCCCAGTAGGGATTCTATTAACCATGAAGCTACTTACATGGAATATCAGGGGACTGGGGAAGAAAGAAAAAAGAGGTAAACTAAAAAGGATCATCAGGGACAGAAAGGTGGATTTTCTTCTACTACAAGAAACAAAGCTGAGATCTATCAACAACACTCTCATTAATTCTATCTGGGGTCACAGTGATTTTGAATTTCTAGCAGTGGATGCTAATGAAACTGCTGGAGGCTTATTATGCATTTGGAATTCTAATTGCTTCAAGCTGGAAGAAACGTGTTGCAATAGAAATTTTCTTCTATTAAAAGGAATAATTGGTCCTCATTTCATCTGCACGATTGTCAATGTTTATGGTCCCTGTGGTGTAGCTGAAAGAGGTATATTCTGGGAGGTGCTAGGAAGATTGAGAAATCAGTATCCTACCCCTTGGTGCTTGGGAGGTGATTTAAATGAAATTAGAAACTCTGATGAAAGGCAAGGGTGCTCAAATAGGGACAGAGGCATGAGAGATCTAAACAAGTTTATAGAAGACATGGAATTTCTGGATTTACAACTTCTTGGCAGAACTTTCACTTGGTCAAATTCCCAGGATGATGAAAAATGGAGCAGACTAGACAGGTTCCTTCTTCATTCTGATTGGCTTGACAACTTCAATCTTAAGCAATGGGGCCTCCCTAGATCTTTATCTGACCATTGTCCAATCCTTTTGATGGAAGATGATAGAGAATGGGGTCCCAAACCTTTCAGGTTTTTCAACGCTTGGCTAGAAAATAAGGAATGCCTGAAAATCATGGAAAATGCTTGGAATATTACCCAAAATCACAAATGGGTAGCAATGAGAGTCACAAAAAGGTTGAAAGAAATGAAAGAAGCACTCAAAGTTTGGTCAAAAGGGGCTTTTGGCAACATCCAAACCAAATTGGATGTAGCGGAGTTAGAGCTTCACAACTTGGACGTTCAAGCAGAGGAGGGCAACTTATCAGCAGAAGAGAACACCCTCAGACGATCACTCAAAGCAGAAGTATGGAAATTGAGTAGGTCCCTAGAGAGAATGTGGCTCCAAAAATCGAGGATCAATTGGCAACTTTTGGGGGACAAAAACACTAAATTTTTTCACATCTTGGCCTCTGCCAGACAGAGAAGGAATCTGATCAATTCCTTGTCAGTTGATGGGATTCTTATTGAAGAGCCAGAGCTCATAAAAGAGGCTGTGTTTATGCATTTCAAAAACCAATACTTAGAGGAAAGGGAATCAAGACCACTGATTGGTAACAGAGAAGGTGATGTCTTGAACGCTGATTTGGTCACTCAACTCATTTCTGAATTCACAGAGGAAGAAGTATGGAACATTATCAAAACTTGTGATGGGAATAAAGCACCAGGGCCAGACGGTTTTAACATGTTAAGCATCAAGCAGGGATGGCATTTCATGAAAAATGATATCATGGATTTTCTGAAAGAGTTTCACAAGAATGGAAAGCTTCCAAAAGGTATTAACTTATCTTTTATCACTTTGATTCCAAAGGTTGTGAACCCTACAGGCCTATCAAACTATAGACCAATAAGCCTCATTGGTTGCTTGTACAAAATCCTCTCAAAGGTTCTAGCAGCTAGAATAAAAATTACAATCCCTATTGTAGTGGGGGAAGTTCAGCCTGCTTTCTCAGGAGGAAAAAACATACAAGATGGCATACTTATTGCTAATGAAATTGTCGATGGTTGGAAGAAAAGCAGGAAACAAGGGCTTATCATAAAGCTAGATTTTGAGAAAGCCTTTGATAACCTTAACTGGAACTATACTTTGAGAATGTTGAAACTAATGGGCTTTCCTAGGCAATGGATTAAGTGGATGAAGGAATGTCTACGCACAGCTTGGGTCTCAGTATTAGTAAATGGCTCTCCCACTAAGGAATTTCAAATGCAAAAGGGAGTTCGACAAGGAGATCCAATTTCTCCTCCTTTCCCCTTATATTATAGTCAAAGGTCTTAACTGGTTATTCAAAAGGGCTTTAAACCAAGGTACTCTCGTGGTTTAGCAATTGGTAATGATGGACCTATCATTACCCATTTGCAATTTGCCGATGATACCTTGGTTTTCGTAAAGCTATTTTAGAAGAGGTGCGGTGGTTAAAAAGTCATTATGTGATTTTGAGGAGATCTCTGGGCTAAGAATTAATTTTCGCAAATCAATTCTCTCGTGGAGTAGGTGTTGCAGATGGGGATTTACATCTTTTGCTCAAACTCTTGGATGTCAAATACAATCCCTTCCCTGTCATTTACTTGGGATTGCCTTTAGGGGCAAACCCGAATAGAAAGTCCACTTGGAAACTCACTGACTGATTCAAGGCAAAACTAGCATCGTGGAAAAGAAGATATCTATCATTTGGCGGTAGAATTGTCCTAATTAAGTCTGTTCTCTGCAGTTTACCAATTTTTTTCATGTCTCTCTTTAAAATTCCTGAGGGTGTGACAAGGATCATTGAAGGCATCCAGGCAAATTTTCTGTGGGGAGGTTCTGATCTTAAACAAAGACTTCATCCGGTTTCTTGGTCTAAAATAACTCAAGGGAGGGGCGTGGAGGCCTTGGAATTAGAAACATTAGGGAGATGAACGACACTTTGTTAATGAAATGGTGGTGGAGGTATGGCATGGAGAAGAACGCGCTTTGGAGAAAGGTTGTCAAGGCAAAATATAAAATGAATGGCAGTAATTGGTCACCAAAATTAGCCATCTCCAGAAAAGTCTCAACCATTTGGAGGGACATCTTGCAAACAAAAGAGCGAAACCCATTATTGCACTCCCTTTTCTCAAGCAATACCACTATCAGAGTTGGTGATGGCAAGCAAACTCTATTCTCGCTAGACAAATGGTCAGATTCAAAGCTTAGTGAGGCCTTTCCACCATTATTTTCACCGGTGTGTCATAAGGAGGAGCTTATCTGTGAGGTTTTGGCTAGAAGATCTCAAGCACATCAATGGGTACTCAATTTTAGAAGAAGGCTTTATGATTGGGAGAATGATTTACTTGTTGAACTCGTATTCTTTCTCGGATGGCTCGGAGATTGTGGTCTCGATGGTTCCGATGATGACTTGTTTGGGCGGCTTGCCCTTCTAAAGTCTTTTCGGTAAAATCTCTCTACAATTTAGCGAACCATCAACCCCTTTCTTCAAACACACTTTTGATTTAATTTGGAGAAATGCGGCTCCATACAGATTCAATGCTTGGTGGCTAGTGTATCTCGGTAAAATCAAGACTGCAGATTATCTCCTCAAGATTGGTTTTATTCAAAATGATCAAAGAAGCAACTTTATGCAAATTCTCATCAACCATATTGAATCGGTGGATCACCTTCTTCTTCATTGTGATCCAAATTTGGCGTATGGTCCAAGATTCTAATTTGGTGGGGAGTCCAATGGGTAGTCGCTCAATCGATGGTTAGTCTCTTTCTTTGGTGGAAGGACTGAAATTGAAAAAAAGAAGAAGAGTAATGGGGAGGCTATTCCTTTAGCTATCTTGTGGACCATCTGGAACACTAGAAATGCATTGATCTTTGAAGGTTCTATTCCTGATTGGGACAAAATTTCTGACCTTATCAAGATTAGGGTGGCTTTGTGGGTGAAGGCCAAAGTTGGGGGCAGTAATTTCTCTATGGATGATTTTTTATTCAGGCTTCAAAGCATTTTAGAGTCCTTGTAATCATGCGTAGTGCTCCAGATTTGTTGGCTCTATGCTTCATATTTCTATGTTGTTTTTTGTTTGGGTTGGCTTCTCACTATCCTGGGGTCTGAAGTGGGTAGTTCCGTTTAGCGGTTGACTTTTTTCTCCCGTTATTCGCAACTTGTTTCCCTTCTTCCCTTTTAATCTTTGTATCTTTTTCAGAGATTAATAAAGTTTTCTGCTTTTCAAAAAAAAACTACGTGTTATTGAACACAGCGGTGCAAGCAACTGTGTGAAAGTGAAATGTACAGACAACAAACCATGGCCACTCCTCTGCTCTCCAAAACCTCTCTTTCACACGCTTCCTTTCACCTCCAATCCCTTCTCTCTCTATCCCATTCCCATTAAATGCCAATCTCATTTCCACCTCAAAGCAGCCAGGGTAAATCTCTCCTCTTTCCCCTAACTTTTTTTTTTTTTTTTTTGAGAAAAATTCATGGGTTTACTTACTTGATCTTGCGTTGAATGTGTTTCTTTGTCTGTTTGTAGATGGAGGGCAGCGAAATCACAGAGGAAGAGGAAGTGGGTATTGTCAGTGAGAAGAAGAAAATATTTGTTGCTGGTGCCAATGGAAACACTGGGAAGAGGATTGTGCAGCAGCTTCTGGCCAAGGGGTTTGCTGTCAAGGCTGGTGTTCGTGATGTCGATAATTTCTCTTCTTCGTTAAAAATAGTTGTGCCCAAAAAAATTTTTGTGAGCCTATTCACCGCATTTCTTCAAAAGAATATTAGTGTATTTATTATGCACTGATTTATACTTGCAATTGGCTCAAAATATACAAAGTTGTCAAGAACAATTATGCCATCTTATGTATTTTTTTGGTTGCATTATTTGCATTTATGTATGAATTTTTGTAGATTGGACTGGTTAATAGAGTTATTAGAGTTAAAGATAATTTTTGAACACCCAGCCGCCAATGCCTTTACACCTGATTTGCTTTGAGGAGATAGAATCTATAGAGCAGACACTATTCGGTTCCAGCGGACAGAGGAAGTGCAGAAGACGGGAAGAGATGTGGTTTCAATGGGCGGATTGGTTCATGGCTGCATATTGCTTCAGCTGCTGAGTGGTTTGAGGAGATGCTTCATAACTCTGTATCGGTTTTATGGCAGAGACTTGTAGGGCAATTTGGAAAGCACGAAACAACTGTGTTTTCTGGGTTATTAAACCTCACCATTTTCAGACGGCAAAAGAAACATTTATCACGAATGGTGGTTTCTTAGCAGCCAGCTATTTTCGAGAGTTTAATGTTACAGATTCCAAATCAGTTGGGCATAGTAATGCAGCTTTACAGCAACATCCCCCTTCTCGTGTTTGGGAGTTTAACTGTGATGCAGTATTCTGCCCATCTGATAGAACTTGCAACTCCTGCGTTTTGGATCATTTTGAGAGACTCCATAGGAGAAGTTCAGGATGTCAACTAGGGGAGATTTAAGGCATATCAGGGCTTATCAAAGGTTGAGTTTTAGATTGGGAAGTTCAAATCGTGCTGGAAAATATTAATTAGATTTGATCAAAGATTGTAATTGCTGTTATAAGAAGTGCTAACTGGTGTGCTCACCTCCTTGCAAAAAAGGCTTCTCTTAGATCCCTTCCCCTTCCGTCTCTTGAGGTGATGCCCCATGATCGTTATATTTTTATTCATTCTGATGCTCGTTTGGGAGGAGAATGTCCCACTCTCAGAAAACCAAAAAAAACAAAAACAAAAACTATTATTACGTCGATTGATAAAGTCAAATTCGTTTTCTTGATGTCGGTTGGAGACAATCAGTTGCATTCTTTTGCTGACCAGGATAATGTAACCGAGAACTCGACGCCTATCAATTATAAGTAATTTAGCACAACATTTTAGTGTGATGTAAGTGGATTTGGGGTTTCCAAAGCAAAGATCAATAGAATTTGGGATCAAATTCGAAAACGCAAACAACAGGTGCTATTATAGAATTCCTTAAAGGTTACAGCAACTACGTGTTATTGAACACAGTGGTGCAACCAACTAGAATGTGAAAGTGAAATGTACAGACAACCAACCATGGCCACTCCTCTTCTCTCCAAAACCTCTCTTACACGCTTCCTTTCACCTCCAAACCCTTCTCTCTCTATCCCATTCCCATTAAATCCCACTCTTTCCACCTCAAAGCAGCCATGGTAAATCTCTTTTTCTCCCTCTTTTCCATAGTTTTTTTTTTGGGTGAATATTCATGGGTTTACTTGTTCTTGCGTTGAATGTGTTTCTTTGTCTGTTTTTAGACGGAGGGGAGCAAAATCACAGAGGAAGAGGAAGTGGGTATTGTCAGCGAGAAGAAGAAAATATTTGTTGCCAGTGCCAATGGAAACACTGGGAAGAGGATTGTGCAGCAGCTTCTGGCCAAGGGGTTTGCAGTGAAGGCTGGTGTTCGTGATGTTGATAAGGCGAAAACAAGCTTCGCCGAAGGAAACCCTGATCTTCAGTTTGTGTGTATAAAGGTCATTTGATCGTTTGGAATTTGGTTTCTCAATTGCTAGGAAATATAATTGACTGCGCCACATCTCCAATGATAGAATGGCTTCACATATTGTAGGCCTGATTTCTTGTAAGGGCAAAACAATTTAGGCTACAAAGATTCAAACTAAAACTGGCACATTTAATTTGTAGTCAATTAGTACTTAAATCCGTAGTTACTAAATGTGTCAACATTGATGATAGAATCATAGAAGTGATTCGCAATTTGTTCAGAATCTTTTCATAATTTCGAAACATCCAGCTTTTGCCATTAAGCAATTCATAATTACGATCCCAATTTTTGGATTCTTGGTGGTATAAGAGTATAAGTAAACACCTCTGGAGCAGATTACCTGGATACTTGCCACTAGTGTTATAAATCTTTAGAAAATATGAGTTCGAGAAAACAGCTACTGCGTGAGTCCGTGACCATTATCTATTTTAGGATTCGTTATTATCTTTCTCAAATAAATTGTGTTTTTGTCTATTTGACCATTATCTATTTATTGAGGTGTTTACTTTGACAAAAACATGACTTTATGAACAATGTTTGTACTGGTTGTAAAGTTTATTTGCTGATATGGATTGCTTAGAACTTGGTCCATCATTTTTTTCAGTGCAGGAGAATAAAAAGAAGCAAAACTACACTACAGGTTTGAGCCCCGATCAAAGGCCACTCCTGCCTTTTCAGTGGCTATGCCCTAGACCTCATCTGAAGCAGTCACAAGAGTGATGAACTTTTCATCTTGTTCAGATCCCGTGTTGGCAAGTGCATTGGTGACTCGATTTCCTTCGCGAATTGAAGACTATGTGCAACAGAGCCTTTATCAATAGTCGTCATGGCCTTCCATTCTATAACCAGAGCCTTCATGGGAGAGTTGGGTGGAGGTCCCTCTTTGACAAGGTTAACCGCATTTTCCGAGTCAGACTCAATTTCCATTCCGCTCAAATCCTGGCCTAGAAGCCTCTTTCTTCCTGAATCACTCATCCGAAGCCCACTTGCTCGGGATTCCCTCCTAACCTCCCATCTGTGTTCATCATCATTTTCCCACAATCGGGAAATCCATTTAATCAATCTCACTCACACAGAGCCTCTAAAATTAGACTTAAACACATCAAAAACTTCTTTAGCATAGTTGTGGATGTTCCTAGAGGTGGCAATTGACAACCCAACCAATGAACCCAACCCAACCTGCCCACTTATAACCCAACCCAACCTATCCATATTGTAATATGGGTTGATATGGATATTAACCCATATTTACATGGGTTGGGTTGGGTTGGGTTGGGTTGAAAATGGATTCAAAATGGATTGGATATAGATGAGCAATTATGGAGTACACGGGAATTTATAAAAGGAGAGAGTAATGTTGTACACGGACATAGTTGAAGATATCATAAGATTAAACAGAGCATGTCTAAATTAAGCTCTAGTCCAAATGTTTTACGAAGCAACATTTTGCAACTAATTAATTTTTTGGAGAGAAAATTAGGATGAATGATAGTAATGAAAGTTTTGATTCAGGTAGAAAGGTAATTAGTGGATGTGGAGAGAGAGAGAGAGAGAGAGAGAGAGAACCAGATCCCACAATTCATTTGGTAACTTCATAATAATCTCTCGAGTTATAATCACACTTCTTCAAACATGGAAGGCATTTTTACGTTTAGGCAAATTTTAGAAAGAGCATAGATCGCTTAACGAATTAGTAAATTCTTATAAAAACAAAAGAATAAACAAGTCTTTCTAAGAAATATTGTCCCACATTGCTTGGGGAAGGATTGAGTGATCACTTAATATAATGTTGGGCCTCTCCACGGATTGTAAATTGGTTTTGAGTTGGATATAAAGTTTCAAAATGGTATCAGAGCGGGACCCATTCCACCTCCCACTAAAAAAAATATCATCCACAATCGACACCTGACAATGACAAATTAGCAAAAAAGTTGCATGATGATAGACCCAAAAAGAGGCTACACGTGCTTGGTAAATGAATGGGTGATCACTTAATATAATGTTGGGCCTCAACTCATTGTCAATTAGTTTTGAGTTGAATATAAAGTTTCCGCAAGTCTGGTTAATGATTAGGCAATTTTCCTCATAGAGAGTAGACAAAGTTATCACCAAAATGAGGCTAAACAAAGTAGTAATCTCCAAAACCAAAATCCACCAACCAAATTTTGGCAGCCCTCAACAATTGCCACAATGACACAAGACACAAAATCGGGATCCCGGTTACAGGGGATCGGTAGCCCTCATTCTATTTCTGGCTACTCTCTTCCCAGGAGCCCATTTTTAAGGTCATACGCCATGGCAGCTCCGATATAACAATCTGGGACACCTGTATTCGGGGTTTGTTTGCGCTTTTACCTCTAGATATTACAATTTGGGTACCTTTTGGTCCTTCAACTCGAATAAGATATGGTCATTCTCATTCCAGTCCAAAAATTTGAAGAGTCTATATCCGACTTTAATTTAAAGAAATTCCATTATCGATTACAGAAATGCTATAGGCCGAAGCATATACATACAAATGGCATGACCTTAAAATGAAAGAAATAAAGATGTCTCTTACTTAAATTTGCATTGGAAAAAGTTTCCACTTGATTAAAAGGTCTTTTTATCATCCAGAATCATATGGCTTAACATTCTCGTATGGCTTATCAATGTTTCTCCTCCTTCCTTTTCTTAAATTGTTTTTTATTGAGTACAAAAATTAATTTCTCTTTTGTGGGGTTTGCTTCTCCGGTGGATCTCTTTGAACCCTTTGGAACAGGTAGAGTGAAGTAGGGGCTGAAATCTGCCTGAGATCTAGTTAGCTTGCTTGAAGAGAAAACCTGCACAGGTAGCACCCGCGTTAGAGCCTTGTTCGGACGGTGGACCGACGGCCTACTAAGTCACCGGTTATGAGTAATGTTGCTGGAAATATGAAGTATATTGAGAGCTAATATTAGAGAGAGAGAGAGAGAGAGAGAAGGAGAAGAGAGATCCTCAGTCAGGTGGGCAAGTCTCCCTTTTATCGACAGAGTGAGGCTTGCTCACTACGCTTCTCATGATCCCCATGCGCCGTACTGACCTGACTTAGCACATGGGCATGCAATGAGTGTTTCGCCGCTTCGGCTGACGTCAGGCCCCCAACGTGCCTGATAAGTCAACAATTTTGGGGTATCCCCCGATCCCTCACGTGGTCCGACAGACGCCTCGAGCACATCGTCCAGACACTGCCTGACACCACTTCAATCACGTCTGTCTCCTGTCCAATCACTGGCCCCTTAACTCCCTCGGCAGGAGCACCTGAGCTTTTGGACCTTCAGCTCGGCGTCTTCGCGTTCTGGGTTGCATCTCCTTCCTCCCGGCAAGGAAGGTTACTAGTCTTGTCATCTGAACACTCCAATATCTATGAGGTTAGTCGCTAAGTCACTCGGCGGAGATCTTTAATTCCGTCGGCAACTTAATAGTCCCTTCGGCACCAATCATTCCCCCTGGAAAGACTGCCATGCAGCGGGCTCACAACGAGTTTCTCCAAGCCCGGAACTGCTCGACTGGGGTCTGTGGCAATCAAGGGGTATTCCCGAGCGCTTTCTCAAAATTCCTCAGGGTCTTCGGCGGGGGATGGGGCTAAGTGGATTAGCCCTTTCAGCGAGCCAGAGGGGAACGTGCCCTTATTGGATCCGAAGGAGGTCCTCGTGACCTCGGCTGCTACATCTTTCCTGTCCAAATATTTGAAGCGAGTCCATTATTGATACTGGAAATACTTTTTTCTTGATTGATAAAAGAAAGGGTTATTTACCGGGACACCCCCTGTAAGTTAACGTTTTTCACCAACCACCCCTTGCAAGAAAAAAACCTACGACGAACCCCCTCTATCTTCCAAAACGTTACCCCAAGACCCTTTCCGTCACCCTTCCATCTCGAATCTAAAAGTTCCCGGTCATGTTTTGGTGATCCAACCCATTCAAGTTGTTTAAAACATGGTTTTAAGGGTACTTTGTATGAAAATTTGTTTGGATCAAGCACTTCCCGATCATGTTTTAAGCCCATTTCTCCGCGAGTGCACTTAAAACCATGTTTTAAACAAATTGAATGGTTTGGATCATAAAATAAATAAAAAAACTACTGGTTCTAGATGGTTTTAGACGGAAGGGTGATGGAAGGGGTCTTGGGGTAAAGTTTTGGAAGATAAAGGGGGTTCGTCGTAAGTTTTTTTCTTGCAAGGGGTGTTTGGTGAAAAATGATAACTTACAGGGGGTGTCTCGGTAAATAACCCTAAAATTTCTTTTATTAAGAAATATAGATAAAGGTACATCAAGAAAAATGGGAGGTGATCTTTTTTTTTGCCATTCGTTAATCCTACCCATGTGCATGAGAGTATAAAGGAGGCACCAACTGCACTCCGCTCCACTTGCAAAAGGGCAGGAGGTCACATACAACCAAAGTTGAATGAAAGAAAAAAGGAAAAGGAGAAAACAACGAAAAAAGAAGACAACCAAAAAGCAGTCAAAACTAAAGCACTGAATCATTGAAAGATCCCAAACCCTGCGGCCACAAGAACCTGTAAAGCGAGTGACACACGGAGAGCCGACTCTACATTGCTGGATGAAGCCTACTACACAGCCCAAACAGACCACATCAAAAGACGTACGCAACGACACCCAAACGAGCCCGAAAACAAGCCCTTACCAAACCTCTCAGAACACACCGCCTACACCAAAAACTAAAAGGCTCTTATTCTTCATTAGAGAATCGCCAGAATACCACCATTTATCAAGATATTTCGCATTGGTTGAAGCAGCTAAAAAATCTTCCTCCACACCTTTTCTCCATGCTACTTTCTCCCTCTTGAGCAGAGGCGGCTACATGTAGAGCCAAGGGTGGTCACCCGAACACCCTGGAATTTTTTATTTTTTAGAAATACATATAAACTTTTTATTTTAAATTTGTTATCATTTTGAACACCCTAAGCAAAATGTTTGAACACCGTACCCCAAATGTTTGAATATTCTACCCAAGATATATGAACACGCAATCACAATGACGGATACATTTTAGCCCATCCCATAAATTCTTTTTTAGCCCAACCCATTCAAATCTTGGTTACTTATATTATAGTGATATATTTGATACCATTGCTAATGATCCTATTATGCAACGGTTTCAATATGAAAGTCGTCGAGGGAAATTATGATATGCTAAATACTTTGTTGTTTTTTGGTGGCATTGTTGATATTAGTAGATTTTTTTTTTATTTTTATGTACAGTTGTAATTTCTAGAGGACCGCAGTAAAATTTCTGAACACCCTCGCGAGAATTCTTGGAGCTGCCACTGCTCTTGAGTCATATGCTTGGGCCCAGAGTCAGAGAGCCGATTGTCCCCCAAAGAAAAAGATTCATTCTTGGATGATCTATGAAGATTATTATCATTTCTTCCTTTCTTCAAGGCCAACTTTAAAGTCTTCGAATTCTCCTCTTTTTTATCTCAACTGTTCGTCCTAGAAAAGATTGCAGCTTTCAAAAGATTTTTAGACCATATAGGTTTCCTTCGTTTTCCTTTTTTGGTCTGGTCTTTCATCTATGGCACATGTAACCTGCATAATTAATAAGGGGGTCGGCAGAAATAAGATCTACAGATGGGCAGATCGAAACATCATAAGTGGTGTGGAGAGGCTGCGAGAGCAAAGGAGCCACTACAAATTTCTCATAACCGATAAAGTTTGGTGTCTCACCGATTGCCGATATCTCATCCCATCCTCCTTACGAGCCCCCACATGAATTGATCTCTCTGTATTCTAATTATTACCCAAAAGAGAGCAGGACTCCTCCGACGAAGAAATTAGAGAAAGATATATCCTTAAAGTCGACAAGAAAAGTAGAAAGTAATTGAAACATGCAACTATGCTTTTCCATACTCTTTGAATTTTCACCGAAAGGAGCCGGGTAACATATGTGAAAGTAGGGGTGAAGGTAAACCAGAGGAACCAAACTGAACCGGTGAACCGGACCCGAACCGGTCGATTTCAGCTCTTTTTAATTTATCTGGTTTAGTTTCCTTTTTAGGGTGTTAAGAACCAACAAGAAAACCGAACCGGACCGGTATTCATATTTATTTACTCAAAAATATATGGGTGAGAGTTGAACCCACATCCTTGCGTGTGGGAGTCACAACACTTTACCCCCTTGGCCAGCCTAACTTTTACTACTAGAGTAGAAAATAATTATTATTATTTTATTTATTACTAATTCTTTTAACCCTCCTAAACACGCACCACAGTATGAAACCCAAATTAAATCCCCCTCTCTCTCTGAGTTGAGATCCGAGCTACCGTGGTGGACAATTGATGATGAAGATGATGAAGTTGGACGATCGACGACGATGAATATGATGAAGTTGGACGATCGGCATCGCTGTGGTGGCGGTCATGAGAGATGAGATCGATTCGTGTATGTGTATCTCCATCTCCATTCGTGTATAGATCGCTCGATTCGTATATGTATATCGCCATTTTTTCTGAATTGTTTTCTTGAAAATGGATGTATAATCGTGTATATCTTGATTGATTTGTGTACGTAGATACGTCTCTATATATATATATAGACAGGGGCAGAGCCAGCTATGGGCTGGGATGGGCCCTGGCCCCCCCGCAGTTTGAAAAATGCACTGAAAAAAATTAAAATTTTGATATAAATTTTTTTTTCCTATTTTCAGCGCAGGGTTACTCGTTTGAAATTAAAATAAATGTTTCAAACAAAATTTGAACCAAATTGTTATAGCCCTAACAAAACAAAACAAGTATGGCCCACTTATGAAAGCCCATATATAATAAACACATAAGGATAATAGTTGTCTGACATTAGGTTCAATGTGGAAACACTGAAAAATTGAAGAGAATTAGACGACTTCTTTGCATACAACTTTCATCATAAATATGCTGTGCATTTTTGTCGGCGTTAGATGAAAATCTTAGAGCCGCCCTTGAACTCGGCCCCCCGGGATTCTCAATCCTGGCTCCGCCACTGTATATAGATAGAGAGAGAGAGAGAGAGATTAAATCTGAAGTTGAAAAAAAGTGGTTAAATCTATGTTTCTATGAATATGGGTGTAGATTTTTTTCTCTCCCTCCCTCTGAACCGAACCGACCTCTAAACCGGACCGAACCTAACCGGTCACTTAAAAACCGGTTTCACTTCCATGTTCTCCTGAACTGGTTTTCCCCGATTCCCTCAAAAACCCCGCAAACCGGACCACACCGGTTACACCCCTATGTAAAAGAAATAAAGAAAGACGTCTCTTACTTTAATTTGCACTGGAAAAAGTTTCGACTTGATTAAGGGTTCTTTTTATCATCTAGAATAATGTGGCTTTAACATTCTCCTGTGGCTTATGAATGTTTCTCCTCCTTCCTTTCTTAACGACGATATTGACGTTGTTCGTTTCCCAGTTTAGTTTTAGTTTTAGTTTTGATGACATCGTCATTTTCCTCATTTATCTCTTTATCTCTCTGCACTCATTACACCTACTGACATCATCAAAACTAAACTAAACTATCTAACCAAACACAACCATTGTGATTTGAGTCAAATCCATCCCCATTCAAGTTCTTTTTTCTTTTTCGTTATCAAGGGAAACCAAACAGTTGTCTTTCCATACTCTTTCAAGTTTCTTGTTAGCTGATTTGGCTAATTTGAAAAAATTGGTTTTTTGGTTTTTTTTCGTTGTCCTTATTCAAAAAAAAAAATTGCATTTGTTAGTTTTGCGTCAAGATTTTGTGGTTTCTGGATTTATCTCGTCGAGACGAATCCAACGAGTATAAAATTATGGTCAAAAGTAATAGTTTTTGGAATAACGCCGAAAATAAATCAAAATAAACTAGTTTTTTGGATTTTTTTTCGTCTTTATTCACAAAACTTTAAGTTTGACTAACAATTTTATACTTTTTAGATTCCTCTCGTCGAGACAAGCTAAGAAACCACAAAAAATCGATCGAAAACTGACAAATGCAAAAAAAAAATTTTGAATAAGGACAAAACCAAAAAAACCAAAAAATCAATTTTTTCAAATTTGCCAAATCAGGCAAGGGCCGAATAAAAGCATCTCCACTCCTCAGACTCAAATTTGAGTAAAAAACACCCAAAACACCACTCCACTCCTTACTCAAATCCATTACCAAATTTGAGTTTACTCAAAAAAATTACTCCCTCAGTCCCATTTTAAATGTCCACCTTTCTATTTTGGGATGTCCCAAAAATAAGTGTCCACTTTCTATAAATAACCATCAAAACATACCAAACTTTCAATTCTACCCCTAAAAAGTACTCATTGATTTGACAGTTTTTGATATTTATATCATTCTTAAATTGACAATAACTTTCAACATATAATATTTTTCATGATTTTGAAAATTTTGTGTAATAGAATTAATTGAAATCTATCAAACAAGATCCATATGACATATTTTTTGAGATCCATATTGAAGGATATAAACAATTTAAATACATTTAATTGACTTCACAATTTTTAAGGTTACTTTTGGAAATTTAGAGCAAAAAATTGAACTTCTTAAAAAGCTCGATTTCCCGTAGAGGACGTTTAAATTGGGACGGAGGGAGTACCAAATTTGATTTGAATCAGATCTTTACTCAAAATTTTAAGGCCATTTTCTCTCTCAAATATATAATTATGCCATTAATGAAACTTTTACTCAAATTTATGCCTACATTTGTTTTTGTTCATTGGAGTGTTCCATATCAAATCAAGTTTTTACTCAAAATTTTACTCAGATTTGGGTAAGTAATTGAGTAGAGGGTGGAGATAACACATGTATGTAATCAAATTACTTTTATAGTGAAAAGAAATTAAATAAAGCTGACTCTTACTTTGTTGAAGGTAAAATAAAAGAGGGAAATTTAGTTAAACTTGTTGGGCATCCAGAGATCCCACACACACACAAACAAAGATATTGAGCAAAAACCTCAGGACGACTTTGCAAACTAACAAACGCACAAAGCACGAACAACTATCAACAAAAGAAAGAGGGAGCACATGACGCATTGAATCCCGAATAGTCAGCGATGCGCAAATTAAATTGTAAGAGTGTATTTTTACCAGTCAAAGTGTGATTGGTAAGAGTATATTTTTACATGTCAAATCGGTAAAAATACACTCTTACCAGTCAAAGAGTTATTTGATAAAGCTGAAAGTTGAAAAAACTGAAATTTAAAAAATTAAGTACTGAAAACTGAATGCTTAATTTGTTAAGCTGCTAAGCTATTTTATATGCACTAAATTTTAAGCACTGAAAAATAAGTTGTTTGATGCATACAAAGAGCTGAAGTATTAAATTCATTGATTTCTTACTTTGCGCTTTATACATCCATACTGGAATGCAAAATCAAGTCAATAAAAAATAAATAAAAAAGAGTGTGATTATCCAAATAAAAAATACACAATATTGACAAAATGTCTCGAGGATAGAGTTGTTATTAATAGTCATATTTGCCATAATGGTGATTACAGTGACTTGAGTATGGAGTTGTGGATTGTGGAGTGGTGCTTAGGGGGGGGTGGCGGTGGTGGAATATTGATGGCAATTGTGGCAGCTGCGGTAACGGTAGAGTGGTAGTGGGAGTGCTGGTGGTGTAATGGTGGTGGTGGTGGTAGTGGTTATGGAGTAGTGGCATCTGGTGGTTGGAGTGATGGAATGGTGGTGGTGATGGACGAGAGATTTGATGGTGGGAGTAGCTATGGTGGACAAGTGATGGTGATGGTGGTGTAGTGGCGACAGTGGTGGTGGACTGGTGGAAGTTGTGGTGGGAGCGGGGTGGTGGTGGTAATTGTGGCGAAGTAGTGGTGGTATTGATTGTGGATGTGGTGGAGTGATGATGGGAGTAATGGTGGTGGGGTGGTGGTAGTGTAGGCAATGGAAGAGTGTTTGTGGTAATGGTGAAGTGGTGATGGAAGTGACAGAGTAGTGGTGGAGTGGTGGCATCGTGGTGGTGGGAGTGATGGTGGGAGTAGTGGCGAGTAGTGGAGGCAATGACGGTGGTAGATGGTAGTGGTAGTGGCAGCAGAGTGGCGATGGTGGTAGTTGTGGTTAGTGGGGTGGTTGTGGCATGATTGGTAGTGGTAATGGTGGTGGAGTGGCAAAGTGGTTGCGGGATGGCGATGGTGGAGTGGTGGTAGAAGTGGTGGTGGAGGTGGCAAGAGACTATATGTGATAGTGGTGATGGTAGTAGAGTAATGATAACGGTTGTGTAAAGCGTAGTGGTAGAGAATAAAATAGTTGAATGAAAACACATATAAATTCAGTCAAAATTTTATCAACTTTTAACTTTACTTTTTAAGAGGCACTTAATCTTTTTAAGTAATATAAAAATGTAGTTATCAAACCTATTTAATCACTTATTACTTAATTCTTTTAGTTTTAAGTAATGAATCTGTGTTATCAAATAAGGCCTTAGTGATGGGCCTTAGTTTGCTTTTCCATTATCATGATAAGGGAAAGTTAATTAGGGATCATGTTCGGAAAATTCACTTGTGTTTCCATCCTAGTTGGTTTAAATCATTATGTTTACTTCCTGAAATTCAAATAAACCCCAAAACACCCTTTCTCTTTCATAATATTCCTAATATTTCTCTACCCTAATTTTCTTAATATTTCTCTCTCCTAAACTTCCTAATTTATCTCTCTTGAAAATCTGTTTCTTAATCTTATAATTCTCTCTTTCCTAATTTTCTCATACCTAAAATCTCAAAACAAAATTGAAAATAAATATCACGACATTTTGACCTAAAAACACGAGTCATGAGAAATTGATTTCATGCATTTTTGTCGTAATCCACCAAGCTTTATACCATGATAGATTTCTGTACATGTAGTCCAAGAATAAAAGGCGGACTGCATATTAAAAAAACCATAAAAACATGATAGATTACTACACCACAAAAAACCCATAAAAAACCATGAACCATATGGTAGATTAATGTTCCATAAACCCACAGCCCACACCAAAACCATGAAAAACGTGGCTGATTAATGCACCATAAAACCATATGAAAAACATGGCTGAATCATTTATTGATTTATCATGTTTACTTTGCCGAATCTTTAATTGTATCAAATCACCAGAGAGAGAGAGAGAATATGTAACAGATTCCCATTCAAAAGGCAATGATCCATATAAGAGTAACATATTCCCGTTGAGAATAAGATAAGTAACAGATTCCCATTCAAAAGGCAATGATCTAACAAATTCCCATTCAAAAGGGAATAATCCGTGTCATATGTTTATGGAAAAGGGAATACATAATTAATTAGTGTTTATATTAATACTTTTTTATAAATAGGGGCATAAATTTCCGATTATTAATTTTTAGGATGTAATCATAAGTATTCAAACTTTATAGGATGGAATCATAAGGATATTATTGGTACAGGATGCCTAATTAAAATTCTCTTTTGATAAAATTAAAATTCTCTTTTGATAAAAAGCCTGAGGACTAGCACCGAATTCTCTTATGTCTATGATGATACAGCAATGCAAAATAGAAATCCCCGATTTGTTGTTGAAATTCAACTAACTCGGGACCATTTTGCAACCTAACACACAATGCACGAATAACAATCGAGAAAAGAAAGAAGGGAGCACAAGACGCATTGAATCACGAATAGTCAGCAAAGCGCAAACCAAATCGAATCAAGTTTCATAACAAGCTCCCACTTGAAGACTAATTCATTGCATCTCCAGGAGATGCAAAAGTGGTAGTCACCTAGAAAACAAAGACCACATGAAGCCTTTAATCAGGGATTCGATCTTCACGCATGCTATTAATCCCAGTGTTGAGTTAAATCCATTCAAATTTTGCTCTTGTTTAAATTAGGTCCCCATTTATAGACAGTCAAGGTCGGATTGATCTCCCGGATGACTTAAGCCCCATTAATCATTAATAGGCGGCGTTGATTTTCCAAATTAATTAGTTGGTTAAATGGATTGGATACAAAGTTTTTAAAAAAATGAACCAAAGAACGGCTGAGGGGTTAAAATATGTAGGAGTTTAGGGTGGCTGGTGCATTGAGTTAGAAGTGAGTTATGATGGTTATTCAGGACGGGAGCTTCAGTGGGAGAGCTTGGGTTTTGTAATCCCATAATTTCTCTCTCTCTCTCTCTCTCTCTCTCTCTCTCTCTCTCTCTCTCTCTCTCTCTCTCTCTCTCTCTCTCTCTCTCTCTCTCTCTCTTCTTGTACTTGTAATTAGGCCTTGTTTCATTAAACCGTCTTTTTTTTTTTGGCTTTTTGATTGATATATTGTACTTGTAATTAGGCCTTGTTTCATTAAACCGTCTTTTTTTTTTTGGCTTTTTGATTGATATATTGTGAGAGAATGACTTGTCTCATAGAATGTAAAAGACAATTTGCTAAAAAATACAATTTTCTGGAAAAATGCCTTAGTTCCTTAGTCGTCATAGGATTACATTGAAGTTTCTTCTACAATTTCCATTTCTGGTCCTGAGTAGAAGATAAGCAAGAAGTAACTAGTACTCAAGATAGAGTTAACGTTTATTCAAACTTTCCAATAGTTTCTTAGGCAAATAGACTACACCCAATTCGGGTGCATTAGCTATTATTAACCAACCGAGCCTTATGTCACAATCAGTATTTGGGCTCAGCTACATGAATCCTAAATAGAAAATAAAATTCCATTAGCAGCAAAAAACTAGTGCAATACGGAAAAAATCTTCAGGGACCACTTGGCATTGCCTCAATCTCCATAATATTAACCCAGAAAAATTGCTTCGAGTTTTTCTAAATGACTCCTTACCAAAACGTCGTAACCATGAAAAATTCAACTCATATAAGCAACGGAAGAAGATTTAACATTCGATTAAAAAGAGGATTTCAATTTTACAGAAGGCGATGGTAAGTTCACATAGTCAACACAGGATGCTGAACCCAAAAAATAAAAATGACAAACGTGACTAAACGATGAAATGCATAAACCCATTCACCTCAAGTTATCATGTAGTATGATTTGGAAAAAAAAGACTAGGGTTTGAACAATCTTCAGTGATTCCATCAGTTGCATAAGAATAGGAACATTCACTCCTAGATAGGTAGTTGTCGCGACAAATTAACTCATGTGATGGTTGGATTTGCTTTCCAGTCAATCTGTCCAGATCTGCTGCTACTTCTCTCATGCTTGGCCTTTTCTTCACATTCAGTTTTAGGCATCTCTTAGCAAGTTTAGCCACAACAAGAATGTCTTCTTTCAAACCTTCCCTCAACACTAGTGGATCCAAAATTTCAAACAACCGATTTTGCTTCAAAGAAGATTGAAAATACATTACCAGGCCAAGTTTCGACACATCCAAAGAGACAGCTTTAACTCCAGTTATGAGTTCAGCGAGAACTACACCAAAGGCATAAACATCACTCTTGTCTGTAAATTGCCCTGACCAAAAGTACTCTGGGTCTATATAACCAAATGTGCCCCCCACCACAGTGGTTAAGTGAGTCTTTTCAACGGATACAGACCTTGAAAGCCCAAAATCAGACACTACAGCCCTAAAGTTTTCGTCCAACAGTATATTGCTAGACTTGATATCTCGGTGAAATATGGATGTTGACGCATATGAATGCAAATAAGAAAGTGCCCCAGCTACTTCCTTAGCTATTCGCAAACGGTTCTCCCAAGATATTGTCGACACACAACCCTCGTCATGAAGATGGTGTGATAGGGTGCCATTCGATACATACTCATACACTAATAATGGAACTTCAGTCTCAAGACAGCAACCTAACAATTTTACAATGTTTCGATGGTCTATCCGCAACAGAATGGACACTTCATTGATAAATTGGCCAACCTGGTTTTCATTAATAATATTAGATCTTTTGACAGCCACGATGCTTCCATCTTGCAACATTCCTTTGTAAACTGTACCAAGTCCTCCTTTTCCAAGAACCCGACTTTCGTTGAACTTGTCTGTTGCCTTCTCTAACTCTTCTGCTGTAAAAAGTTTAGCTTTCATCACACTTCCTTCACTCGAAGTGATCAGCTGTTGAAATACCAATCCACCATTTCGCTCGAAGATCAACTTCTGTTTGATTCTTATTTTCTTCCTTCTCTCAAAGTGCCGATATAGCCAGAAACCAAGAGCAATTAGGATTAGAACAATAGTAGCAATTCCAACACCTGCAAGTACAACACAATTATTACAATTCACACGCGCACACACACATGCTCCCAGAGGCATGGATGGGGAAGTGATTGTTTACAACTTTACATCATATTTTCCGCATGTCGATATCAATAAGAAGGTGGCATTTGTGGAAATACTAATTTTTTATTTTATCATTATTAGTAGTAGTAGTACTTTTATAATTATTAGTATTTTGTATTTTTATCACAAGTGCAAGACAAGTGGCATGTTCCTACGCATATGGAAGTTCGAAAGAAGAATTTCACAAGTGGAAGGAAAAGCTTGAAGAAGATAGGAAGTTATTTCCTACACTTTTTAGTTTTCTATAAATAGTCTCTTTAGACTTCATTGTAAACTCTCTCACACAAATAAAGATAGTAACAAATCAAAGTCTATCTTTATTTGTCTTTAATTTTTGTCTTACTAACCCAATTTTGGATTATAATTAGGAATATGAGTAGGAGTGGGAGTATGAGTAATTTAGATCCTACTATCGATTTCATTCGTGAAGATCGGTAACGATTTTCTTTTATGTGTCAATATATCACCCGAAGATTAACGGAAGTCTCTTTCGTCTGTCTTCAATTATTTCCATCCATTTCGCATTTGATTTGCTTGCCATTTTACATCCGGTGAAGTCTTGAAATACGGTGTGGAACCACGGATTCGCAGCCGCATTTTTGCCCTTAGTTTTTTGTTGTTAACTTTTGTTTCCCGAAATCTTTATCGATTTCGATTGAGGGAAAAATAGGTAAAAAGTGACTTACCTAACAGAAGAATGCTGGGAGAAAATTTTGGTCCCTGGCCAGGAACGCATCTCAATCCATCATTAGCAAGATTGTAGCTGTCGTAACCCACAGGGCAAGTGCAAGTGTAGCTGCCTGGAGTGTTGTTGCAAATAGTATTATCCTTGCACTTATTGTTCTTCGGGTCTTTGCACTCGTCAATATCTAATTTTGAGAACCGACACTATTAAAAAAATCAAGTTTTTGTACATTTTGTAATCACTGGATCAATATAATTGAAACATAAGAAAGAAAGGAAACTACTCCAGTAAACAAAACATGGGTCCGAGCGTGGAAATAAAAAAAAAATCGAACTTAATATATGTAACAAAAACATAATATAGAAAGCATTAATTGTCTCAAAGAATTTACACTCCACTTTCTCCAAATGCGATTCTTTCTATTATTAATTATCTTGGGCAAATTGGGACTTGGGTTCTCGTAGTGTGCAAAAGTCACTACACTCCATAGTAATCTCTATTTTAGCCCCTTTAAAATTTTTATTTGGGATTGGAACCGTTCATTTTTTTGGGATATTGAGCACATTCTGAGTACAAAAAATTAGGATCATCGGAGATTGGTAGGCACGCAAATGTGACAAATTTGTCATACATATAAATGATATTGGTCATCCATATAAATGATATCCGAACCTATGTCAACCAACATCTAATTAATATAGTATGATTTTTTACATGAATAATCTAGCCAACATTCCTGACAAATTGTACAGTTCCGATCCCTAATACAGATTATAAATAGCCCACAATTGAGATTACTACGGGGATGTAATGACTTGACTCACTTCGGATACCCTACCCACTCGTGGTTAGGCCATTTGACAGCAGCCTCCCTATCATTTAAAAATGACCAATTCACCTCGTTGTGGTTTAGGACTAAAGTATTACCGTTAGATTTTCTTTCCAAATTGAAGAAAGGTGTAATACACATGCGTGTTACTCAAGCTGGGAGGGATAAATAAAATTAAATAAAGTTAATTTTCATGTAAGAAGACATTATTACCCTTCCTCATTTCCTCCAAGTTAGAATCAAATTTTGACTGGTAAACATTTTCCAAAGCTCAGTTCCCCAAAGCGGCACCCGGTGCGGCCGCACCGGTGCCGGTCCGACAATTGGAGACACCCATAGCGCAGAGCTCGTCGAGTATTACACGTGTACTAAAAAAACAACTCGATCAGATATCGTTACGTGCGTCATCGGAATACAAATAACTTGAAAAAAATGTGTTCAATGGTTTTCACCTAGTGGTTCAAGTTATATGTGCTCCAATTGTTTTCAACTTATATGTGTCCGATGACGCGTTTAACGATATCCAATCGACTTGATTTTTGGTACACTTGTAATACTCGACATGCTCTACACGATGGACGTCTTCGATCATCGGACTGGCACTGGCGCGGCCGCGCCGGGTGCCGTACAGACGCTGCGCAACACGCACCCCGGTTCGGTTGCGACAACCCCCACCCCACCAAATGTCTGAGAAACCGCCTCAGATCATTCGAATCTGGAACGATTCTTTTCTCGAACTGGCTCAAATATCCGAAAGTACGTGTCATTCGAATCTGATTCATCAATTGGGTCAAGCTAGAATTTTGATTTCAATGCTTGTTTCGTTATACTGTAAGAAGTAAATCGATTCCCTATTTTGGGCTGAAACATCAATCGAAAACAGAGGCAGAACATTGAGCGCCGTTGCCGGAGAGACGAGAGGCTACGACATCGGATTTCATTGCAATCCCTAGCTTAGCACCGTCACGGGTACAGTTTTCCAATAGGAATTGTAGTTTTTGGGAAATGAAATGAAGCTCAGATAAGCTCAAAGCAGAGGAATTAGAGAGAGAGGACTGGTTTTCGTGGACCTCTTCGAACAAAATTGATATGGTTTTTTCTGTCGATAAAAAATTCATTAAAATGTAAAGAGGTGATTTAGATAAGAAAAAAAAAGAAGAAAGGAAACTAGTAAACAAAACACAGGTCTGAGCATGAAAAAAATAATCAAACCTATATGCCCACTTTCTCCAAATGCATAATACAGAACCGTTGTGATGTTAAAGAGTTAACACTCCACTTTCTCCAAATGCATGCACTCGTTTCTACGGTTAGTATATATTCAGATTTCATTGGACAGAATTACAGATCCTACCCTCCGATCTATATAACCCGATTTTCTTTTGCATAAATGCCTCAACTAGGTAACGAGGCATCTTTATAGTTGCAAACCATACGAGAGAGAGAGAGAGAGAGAGAGAGAGAGAGAGAGAGAGAGAGAGAGAGAGAGAGAGAGAGAGAGAGAGAGAGAGAGAGAGAGAGAGAGAGAGAGAGAGAGAGAGAGACCGTTACCTTCGCATCCATCGGATAGATAAGGGTTCCCCTGGTAGCCCTGCTGGCAGTTACAATTATAACCCCCTCCAGCTGCATTGACGTCTCTGCACTCGGCACTTCGGCTGCATAGATAGTCCTTCCTCTTTCTTGCTTCACGACAATTGATATTACCAATCGCCCAATCAAGCACAACAGGGATATCATAGTGTATGTTCTCCAAATCAGTATAATTAGAGATCGTACTGTTGAACTGGTCAAACTTGGAGAATTTCTTATCAACAATGAATGCATAATTACACGGCTTTTCAGTCCAGACTCTTGTAAATGTATTCACGCTATAGACTCCTACCTCAAATTGGTTAATGTTTCGTGGGAGATCAGCTTCACAGTAACCTCTACCAGCAGAAGTAGGATTGGAATTGTTTAGGTTGTCGCAAAAGGATGCACACCCAATTGAAGTGGGCATGCCATCGTCCCCTTGAATATAAGCATAAATGTCGCATCCAACTGCTACAAATTTGTTCCTAGCGTAGGAAATTGTGAACGGGTGATCAACATAATAACCAATAGCCCCACCATCGACTACAAAAAAACCCCAGAATTGTTGTAGCAGGTAGGAAAAGCTACACCAGCCACGGTAGCATAGCCCAGTAGAGAGATCTCTTTGAATTTTATTCCATCATTAAGGCCACCAGGAAAAGAATAAATTAGGGAGGTGGAATTTGAGGACTTGTTGCATTCAACTCCAAAGGTTTCATCGAGGTAACAGTGTTTTCCTATGCCAAAGGGAAAAGGGATAGTCACGTTGCCACATTTATCTGGGCAAGACTTCGGCAAAAACTTCGGCATAGTTTAACACGTTGCCTCGTGCCTATTTTCAGAGAAATGAAGTTTGGCACAATTGGAACTCCCGAGAGATCTAGGATTATATAAGGAGAGATGGACTTGTGTATCACATGGTTTGTCCAAGTTCTTAATGGGAATCTCCTACTCTAGAAGTTAATGCCCTGTTGATAATGTGAATCACAAGACTTTCAACATATCAAAGGCGGCTTATGACCAAATTGAACCAATTATTTCCATGTCTTAAGGTACAATCCACCACCATCTAAATGATCACTATGTGGTCTAGATACAATACGCTTATAAAGCAGTTCACAAGTAAAATTAGGATTATTTCGGTCAGCTTTTCAACAAAATTTTTGAGAATTTATTATTCGTCTTAATGAGAGGGATCGATAAAAATAAGAACGAAATATTGAAAAAATAGGGAGTTCAAATAGAACAACGCTAAAGACGGTAAAAATTATTGGTCCATAACAATTCATCTTCAATGTTCTTTTTCATTTTTCTATTGGTCATGACTTTTAATGTTTTTTACTCATCTCATGAAGACAATGATTAATCCAGACATCATAATGCAAATCCAACAAAAATTGAACAAATGAGCATCTCCAACACTCCTCTCTACTTTGTCTATCCAAAAGGACAAAAAAAGTACCATTTCTATTTTGCCTATTCACTTTTCATCTATGTATTCCAACACAACTCTCTATTTTGCTCTTCATCCAAACTAATTTGGGTTTGAGCTCGGGATTTTGATTGACTTTGGACTCTTGATTTTTTATAGAACTTGAGCTCATGAATTTATCTTGGTTTGAGCTCATAATAATTATTTCAAAATAGCCTGCACCCAAAAAAATTATTATTTTTACCCATAATTTCATATTCAATATTGGTCTTGTTTGATAGATCTCGTCTCGTAGGTTTCAAAAATATATATCTTTTTTCAACATTAGACATGTAGAAGAAAACTTACAAACATTTAAGTTAAAGATAAAATAGAGAGTGGGAGTAGCAAGGCTGCCTCACTTTCCACAAGTAGCTAGGCAGAATGGGAATAAGCAAAGTAGAGAGGCAAGTAGCTAGTCTCTTGGAGGGGTGAAAATTGGTTTTGGCTCTCTACAATAGCCAAGAGAGCTCAAGTGGAGAGCCTCTTGGAGATAACAATGTACCAAAAATAAAACTTTAAGGCCAAAGTTCATCTCTCCTCATATAAGGTTGGGTTTGGCACGCATGGAATTTATGAGAAATGTTATGGATACAAAACTTTGGTGTACACCAATTGTACATCATCCGTATGTGACAAATTTACAGTCTCACGTAAATGATTGAAACTGTTCAATTTGTTTAAAACATATTTTTAAGTATTCTTATAAAAAAATCAACTCGTTTAGATATCATATGTGTGTGTGCACGCACGCAGTGCGGATCTCATATGATATCCATTTGGGACTCACCTTTTTTCCGATAAAATTTCCATAATCCGCATTGTCCAATATGTTTAAAACGTGGTAAGGGTTATAAAAAAAATGACGAGGAAGGACTTCACCCGATAATTTTTTTCATAAAAACCACAAATGTATAGTTTTATGAAAAACTAATAGAACGAAGCCCTCTCAGGCCATATTTTTTTATGATCTCTCGCATGGACTCTTAAAAACACGTTTTAGTTCACTCTGTTTTTCTTTTTAGACCTAAGGCGCACCAAAAAATGTCGTTTTGGTGCGCTACATGATGCAGTTTTTCCCCTGCCCTGCTCCCGCAAAGGAAGATGAGCAAAAAGTATGTACTGATAGCGGAAGTGGTGCCAATGACTTTAATAAGTGTATTGATTTATGATCAGGCTAGTAGTTGAATCCTTGAATTGAATGTACTATTCAATCGTGGTTGAATGTTCAATTCGTTCAAAATTTAAAATTAGGATTATTTTGGTCAGCTTTTCAACAAAATTTTTGAGAAAGAATTTATTATTCGTCTTAATGAGAGGGATCGATAAAAATAAGAACCAAATTTTGAAAAAATAGGGAGTTCAAATAGAACAATGCTAAATACAGGAAAAATTATTGGTCCATAACAATTCGTGTTCAATATTCTTTTTCATTTTTCTATTGGTCATAACGTTTAATGTTTTTTACTCATCTCATGAAGACAATGAACCATCCCCAGACTTGTTGTAGCAGGTAGGAAGAGCTACACCATTCACGGTAACATATCCAAGTAGTGAGGTCTCTCTGAGTTTCACTCGCGATCAGAAAAAGAGTTTCACTCAATCAGAAAAAGAAGAAAGAAAAGTGGAATTCGAGGACTCATTGCATTCAACTCTAAATGTTTCATCAAGGTAAAAGTTTTTCCCTATGCCAAAGGGGAAAGGGATGGTTAATTACGTTGCCACATTAATCTGGGCAAGACTTCAGCATAGTTTAACTCGTTGCCTCTTGCCTATTTTTAGTGAAATGAAGTTTGGCACAGTTTTTACCTCCCGAGAGATCTAGGATACAAGGAGAGATAAAGGATCTGAAGAATTCTTTGGTTTTGGGGGTTACTCCCCCAAATGAGGCTTTAGCAAGACCTTGTGGGTTAGAGGAGGACAATGGGGGCAATAATGAGTTTATCTCTAATTCTCTTCATGGTTTAGACTCATTGGTGGGTTTAGATTCGCTAGTGGTGGAGTCAATTGCTCAATCCTTTCAAGGCCGGTTAGTTACAGAAATTGAGTGCAACTTTCACAATTTGGCTAAAGACTTAGATGTGGTGGTAGAGTCTTTAATTAGTGACAGTGTTGATGTGGAAGAGTCTAAGGAGGAGTTGGTAAATTCTATAGTGAATTTGGCAGATCCTATAGAGGATCCTTTAGAGGATGATGATGACTCCATTGATCTTGTCTCTGCCGATCCTCTTATTAAGTATGTGGAGCTCAAACGTCACAAGAAGAAAAAACGCGTCAAACAAGGAGCTCGTAGGAAATCTATCTCGTTTGAGAGATTTAATCCTTTGAAATCTTCTCTTTTTTCAAGGACGTTCAGTTTGGACAATTTAGAGACCTACCCGAGAAAGGTTAAGCTGGGTCCAAAGATTATTGGAAGATGCAGTCAGTAGACTCAAGAGGAAGTTAGTAGCTTCGAGAAAAGGGTGGAAGAACAAATCTTAGCCTCTAAAGTCACGCAGAAAATCCTCGGTGTTAACCTTCTTCCGGGGGATGAGGCAATCTTAAAAGAAATGATTGAAGCTGACCTCAAAAGAACTCTCTCTTTGGCCTAGTGGTTTCGGTAGTGGTTTTTTTGGGCTGGTTTTGTGTGGTAGTTTGTTTTGGTTTGTGGTTTGTTTGGTAGTGGCGTTTGTGTGGCTTTTGGGGGTTTGTTTTTGGTTTTGGAGGCTTCGGGTGTGTGTTTTGGTTTTGGAGGCCTAGTGGTTTCGGTGTGTGTTTTGGTTTTGTTTTGGAGGCTTTTTGGCTGTTTGGCTTTGTTTTGGTTGTTTCTTTCATTCAACCTTGGTTGGATGTCCTCTCCCCCTCCCCCTTCTCGATGTACCCTTTATCGAGTTTCATTTATAATATTTATTTTTGCGATAAAAAAAAAAAGGAGAGATAGACTTGTGTATCACATGGTTTGTCCAAGTTCTTGATGGGAATCTCATACTCTAGAAGTTAATGGCCTGTAGATAATGTGAATCACAAGACTTTCAACATATCAAAGGTGGCTTATGACCAAATTGAACCAATTATATTTCCATGTCTCCAGGTACAATCCACCACCATCTAAATGATCATTGTGTCGTCTAGATACAATACGCTCATAAAGCAGTTCACAAGTAATTTCCTCACACTGAAAAAGTGACAGATAAATCCTCTCATGTGACAAGATTTGTGGGCCAAAATGACTGACATTTTGTTTGTTTTCTCCCCTTTTCTTCGTTTCACACTTCGTGCGAGGAGAAAGAAGTGAAGAGATGCTACTCTTGTGGAAATTTTTTGGAGGGAGTACAATAAGAAATTTCTCGGTGGAAAAGTTTTTGGGGTCAAGTCTTTATAGTTTTGAACCAAATTGTACTCCAAACTCATATCTTGTGGCTGCTCTTTGCTCCCTTAAGGAAACCGTGTGGGGTTGGTGATTTGTACAGCTTCTCTTGGGTCAGATTCCTGGTTTCTTCTGCAAAACAAGGAACTTTCTAGCGTCAAAAAAAGAGAGAGGCACTCCGGTGCCTAAATTAGACTGTATGTCCTTTGACTAAAAAGAAAAAACTAGTTTTTCTGTTTTTTTCGTTTCATCTTTATTCAAATTTTTTTTTTGTGTTTGTTAGTTTTACATCAAGTTTTGTGGTTTATGTATTCGTCTCGATGAGGCGAATTCAAAGAGTATAAAATTATGGTCAAAAGCAATTTTTTTTAATAAAGCCGAAAATAAACCAGTTTATTGGTTTAATTTTGGTTTTATTAAAAAAAAATTAGTTTCGACCATAATTTTATACTATTTGGATTCGTTTCGTCGAGACGAATCCATAAACCACGAAAATTTGATGCAAAACTAACAAATGCAAATTTTTTTTGAATAAAACCAAAACCAAAAAATCAGTTTTTTTCTTTTTAGTCTAAGGAATTAACTAGGAAAGGCATACCTCCTTTAGGGTTTACCCCTTAGGCTTTACAGTAATCTTGTACTTACCCCCCAAGTAAGTCCGTGTTGGGCAGAAGCCCTGTAACAACACGTGTAACCGTCTCGGGTAAGTGACGTCATGCATGACGCTCAGAGCCCAAGTGGCCGAACACATCTTCGGAACTTGTCACTAGGATGCTACGTTGATCATAGTTGTTGAGTCACCTCGGGTGTCGGGGCTGCTCTTTCTCAGCCCGTCCATACGGTTTCCACCCAAGTTCACAGTCAAGATTTGCGTGTTATGGGCCTGACAAGAGGTTGTTGCAACCGGCCCAAGTGACGTTCAGCCAAATCGAGCCCAAGGAATGGACTACCTGCATTGTCAGGCCCATCTCCTTCGTAATTGATTGGGCCCATTACACTAAGATTGAAATTTAAGAATGGCTAAACTACATTAATACCTCTCTAAGTTAAAGAAAACACATCTAGGGCTCTGCAAATTCGGAGTAAGTCTCTTGAATTCTATTTTGCTTCTTACCGACCAAACTATTAGTCAATGGCCATGAAGCACAGAGCTTTGTAGAAGTGTCATATTATTGTATCCATATGATAGATGATACTCCCCTGGTACGTGTGGGTACGTAACAGATACTTGCTATACATTTCGTTAATGTGCAACATAATATTTGTTTTTTCAAACAATGGACTAGGGATTTTTGGTTGGCAATTGTGTAATTTGTTGTAGTGACTCTTTTGATCGATTACTCTACATCAGGTATATGAACTTCATTGAATACGAGATTATCATTTTTTCATAACATCTGCACGAACATGAGAATAATCATGAAGTTGTACCTATGTGAGAATATTTGCGATGAGAATTCTCCTAAAGTTGTGCTGATATCCAAAAGATTGATATTTTGCATCACAAATTATAATCATTTCACACCATCCTTGAGTTCTAGCAGAGTAAATGTATCCTAGTTGTATCCATGTAGGCATTAACCAATGCTGACATCTACAATTGCAATCATTTTCTTTCTCCCTCCCTTCACCTCTTATCTCCGTCTTTTTCATATTGTGTAAAGTACACTTTGCACCCTTGCATTTTACACTCGTTGTCACTTTGCCCTTACATTTTCAAATTCACTTGTACAACCCTTACACTATCAGAATGTCAATGTCCCCCTTACCATTAGATTCTGGTAGTTTCCATTAGAAAAAAATATCAGTTCAATGGCACAAGGTGCAAATAACTCCACTATCAAAGGAATTTACTTACTCAATTGCCCTTATAGTAGTTGTAACGAGATTAGAAAAACGGTTTGGAGATGTCTGAGGGGCATGCTGAAAATTACACCATATGTGATAAGTTAATATGAAAATGTTATATGGGTTTCAATAAATAATTCAACTGCAGAAGGCAGAATCAAACACCGGACAAAAGTAAGCCAAAATTAGTTTATCATGAAGGCTCTTATCTCCTCCCTTTTTCGCCCGCCAAACGGGCCATTAGGGCATCGGATATATTTTCCATTTAGTTATGTAGGGTTTGATTTTAGGGTCTAGTGGTTTGATTGGGCCAAAGCAGCCTACTGTTTTGGGTCCATGTCTGTGTAATTTACACATTGCAATTGAACGAATTAATTGAGTGGGGAACATATTTGCAATGGCATATCCTGGTCCTTCCCTTGTGGGAGGTTAGGGTTCAAGGCCCGTCATGGGCGTTCGTGGTCACAGCCATATTGTCAAACAAGGTACACACTATTAATGAAGAAAAAATAAAAATAGAAAAAATAAACTATATCAGTATCGTGCTCTGGCTTCTCTCTCTAATGACAATCAACTCATAGTTCCAAAAAAAATTATGTGAACCTATTCGCTTCATAATTTTCTACAAAGAATATTAGTGTATTTATTATGCACTGATTTAAACTTGCAATTGGCGGAAAATATAAATTTGCGGAGAACAATTATGCGTACTTTTTCAGTTGCATTATTCGCATTTATGTATGAATTTTTGTACATAGGACTGGTTAATCGAGTTACTAGAGTTAAAGATAATTTTGAATACACTGTTAAAATTCCTGTAGCCGCCAATGCCTTTACGCGTGATTTGTTTTGAGGAGATAGAATCGATATAGCATATACTATTTCGGTTCCAGTGGACAGAGGAAGTGCAGAAGACGGGAAGAGATGTGGTTTCAATGGGCGGGTTCGTTCATGGCTACATATTGCTTCAGCTGCTGAGTGGTTTGAGGCGATGCTTCATAACTCTGTATCCGTTTTATGGCACAGACTTGTTGGGCAATTTGGAAAGCACGAAACAACTGTGTTTTCTCGGGGATTAAACCTCACCATTTTCAGACAGCAAAAGAAACATTTATCGCGAATGGTGATTAATTTCTTAGCAGCCAACTATTTTTTAGAGTTTAAAATGTTACAGATTCCAAATCAGTTGAGGATAGTAACGCAGCTTTATGACAACAGCCCCCTTCTCGTGTTTGAATGTTTTAACTGTGATACAGTATTCTGCCCATCCCATAGAACTTAGAGCTCCTGCGTTTGGGATCATTTTGAGAGAGTCCATATTAAATTGTTAACCACCAACTCATCTAAAAGCTTAAGCGGTTAGAGAGAGGGGTAACTATATAATATTTATTATTGGTAAATGACCAAAACATGGTTTTTTAAAATAAATATTACCATTTCATGGTCATGTTTTTTGAAATTACCAAAAACATGACAAGGAAAAAATTAATTCCACATACATGACACCAATAAATTAGAAGTCCAAAATACCCTTTTTATTTTGAAGCTCTAACACGCACCCCCTTCCCATTATCATCTTCAACAAAATACCCTTCTCATTATACGTTCACTCCACCACCACCACCATCGACGCCGGCAACCACCACCATCACCATTGACGACGGCGACCACTGCCACCACCGCCACAATATTTTTGTGCGAGACAAAAGAAAAGGGTCCTGAACAACACAATCCCCACATTTAGCACCAACACAATTCCCACATTTCAGAATCTAAGAAAACCCAGAAAAGAAATTCACAGGAAAATCAAATTTACAACTTGGGTGAAAAAAAGAAAAGGGTTCTGAGCAACACAATTCCCGAGTTTAGCACCAATTGCCCATAGAATTTCAAAATTCAAGAAAACCCAGGAACCAAATAAATCAAGATAGTCAATAAACATAACTGTGGACAAAAGAAAAGGTTGGAGAATGGAGATTGACCTGTTCAATAGCACCCTTTTGTGCCCCAATGCCAAAAACCAGTCGACAACTGTCCTGTGTCCATTAATTTGATTCTTCAGAGTTCTGGGTAGTTGAGGAGCAAAATCAATTGCACAAGTTACTGCAATTTTTGAAGGAAAATGACACACACCTACAATAGTCAAAACGGGTATCCTCTGCTGCAGTGTATGACCCAAACAAAATCTGGCTAGCCGGAGCTCCGGTGTGCTCGTCGGAAAAAATCGCCGGAGAAAATGGTCGGGAATATAATTGTAACCTCCCTCCCTCCCTCCCTCCCTCCCTCTCTCTCTCTCTCTCTCTCTCTCCTGGTCCTCTGATTTGTGTATGGTTGGGTTTTTTTCCGATTAAAAGGGGAGGATGGAGAGAGATTGAGGAAGAGGGGTTGGGGGTGAGGATTTAATTCAATCAGGGATAGTGTGGGTATCACGAGGGAAAATTGTCATGTATGTGTAATATTTTTTTTCCTTGTCATGCTTTGGTCATTTGCCAAACTATGCCCATGTTTTTGGCATAATTTGCCCCAACCACCATGTTTTGGTCATTTCCCCTTATTTTTATATTCTCAACACGCCCCCTCACGTGTAGCCAGACTCTCATCCATAAGCGGGCTAAACACGTGCAAATATTTAATAAATGGGTAGGCAGTGAGGTTCGAACACAGGATCTATTGCCTACTCTGATACCATGTTAAAGCATCCAATGTGGGTAGTCGGGCATTGATACCACTTTGGTATTAGAGCATGGCCTATTCCACTCCACATTTATAAAAAAAAATTCACAATCCACACCCCACGATGACAGACCAGCAAAAAGGTTGCACGATGATAGGACCCAAAAAAGTGGTCACACGTGACAGACCTCAAATGCGGCTGCACGTGAGGGGGGGATGTTAAGAAATATTGTCTCACATTGCTTAGGAGTGGAATGAGTGATCACTTAATATATGCTGGGACCTCTCCACTCATTGTCAATTGATTTTGAGATGGATATAAAGTTTCTACAGTCCAGAGAAGAAGTTCAGGACGTCAACTATGGAAGATTTAGGGCATCATCAGCGCTTGCTACGGAAGCTTGGTCTATTCGAGTGGCTTGTGCTATGGCTGTTGCTAGTGGTATGGATCACTTCATCATAGAATTTGATTGTCAGGTGGTGGTGAACTGACGGCACTTACCAAAGGTCGAGTTTCAAATTAGAAAGTTCAAATCATGCTAGAAAATATTACTCCACTATAATTTATTGATTAAAGATTATAATTGCTGGTTTTATACGGTGTAAAAAGAAGTGCTAAACGGTGTGCTCACCTCCTATCGAAAAAGGCTTCCCTTAGATCCATTCCCCATCCACCCGCTTGCGGTGATGCGCCATGATCTTTGTATTTTGATTCGTTCTGATGCTCATTTAAAATGAGAACGTCCCACTTCTCAAAAAAAAAAAAAAAAAATTATTATCATGTCAATTTTTAAAATTGAATTCGTTTTCTTGAGGTCCTTTGGAGACAATAAGGTGCATTCTTTTACGGACCAGGATAATGTAACCGAGGATTTGACTCCTATATCGTTTACTAGTAATTTAGCTCAACAGATTGGATTTGGGGTTTCCAATGCAAAGATCAATAGAATTCGGGGCCAAATTCGAAAAATAGAAACAACAGGAGCTATTACAGAATTCCTAAAGATAACAGCAACTACGTGTTATTGAACACAGCGGTGCAAGCAAACTGTGTGAAAGTGAAATGTACGGACAACAAACCATGGCCACTCCTCTGCTCTCCAAAACCTCTCTCTTTCACACGCTTCCTTTCACCTCCAAACCCTTCTCTCTCTATCCCATTCCCATTAAATCCCAATCTCATTTCCACCTCAAAGCAGCCATGGTAAATCTCTCCTCTTTTTTTTCTTTTTTTTTTGAGAAAAATTCATGGGTTTACTTGTTCTTGCGTTGAATGTGTTTCTTTGTCTGTTTTTAGATGGATGGCAGCGAAATCACACAGGAAGAGGAAGTGGGTGTTGTCAGTGACAAGAAGAAAATATTTGTTGCTGGTGCCAATGGAAACACTGGGAAGAGGATTGTGCAGCAGCTTCTGGCCAAGGGGTTTGCTGTCAAGGCTGGTGTTCGTGATGTCGATAAGGCGAAAACGAGCTTCACCGAAGGAAACCCTGATCTTCAGTTTGTGAGTATTAAGTGGGTCATTTGATCGTTTGGAATTTGGTTTCTCAATTTGAGTTCTGTTAATTATCTGAATTTCATTTAGTGGTACAGTGTGAAATTTAAACACCATTGTCGATATGATGCCAAAATTGAGAAAAGTAACGCCCTAAAAAACGTTGGACAATTGCTAGGAAATGTAAGGGAAATGCAATTGATTGCGCCGCATCTCCACTGATGGCAATACTTCACATATTGTAGGGCAGATTTCTTGTAAGGGCAAAACAATTTAGGCTAAAAAGATTCAAACTGAAACTGGCACATTAAATTTTACTTATCTGTTGTCAGTTAGTACTTAAATCCATGCATTGCATTTAGTAAATGTGTCAACATTGGTAGTAGAAGTGATTCAATTTGTTCAGAATCTTTTCATGATCTTGAAACATCCAGCTTTTTCCATTACGCAATTAGTAATTACCATCCCAGGTTTTGGATTCTTGGTGGTATAAGAGTATAAGTAAACACCTCTGGAGCAGATTATCTGGATACCTGCCATTAGAGTTACAAATCATTAGAAAATATGATTTCAAGAAAACAGCTACTGTGTGTGTGCGCACGTGTCAGTGTGTGTATGTGTCTAGAACTATTTTTGAACGGCTGTGTGTCTAGCACTATGGGTTGGCAACTTTGTGTTCCCTCTACATGAAAAGATAGGGAATAAGGGAATCTCATGTGGCAAGATTTTAAATTTTCCATTTATTTCTTGTTGGGATTTTCTTTGCCGTTTGGAGTGATATAGGTAGGACTTTTGTAGTCATCTATCTAACATAAGGGTTGATAAATAATCAAAATATGTTATTCTCGAGCTGGGTAGATACTAGAAGTTAAAGGTTGAGCAGACCAAAGGGATTGATTATCTTGGGTACGAGCCAAAAATTGAAATTTTTTACAATAACTTATGAGACAAACTTTTAAATTTTAACTGCTAATACTGAAGACAATTGAATGTTGTTAAAATGTGGGAATCCAATACATCCACTATAGAAATAGGGGATTCAAATGATGGTCTGCACACTGGACAACTTGCGATTCCACACAGATGTAACATGCCAAGTGCACCAAGTCGCCGGCACTAACACATGGTTATAGTGAAATCAACAATTAGTAGGAGGACAAGAGGATTATAGTAACCATCTTGTTTGATGTTGCATGTGTCCAGATAAAGGCAGATGTAACTGAAGGTTCAACAAAGCTAGCTGAAGTTATTGGTGGTGATTCAGATGCTGTAATATGTGCGACTGGTTTTCGACCTTCTTTCGATTTACTAGCTCCTTGGAAGGTTAGTTTACGTAATGTTGCTATTAGTGTGTTGCCTAATTTAGTTAGCATTGGATCTTATCCCTTTGTGGGCAATTCTTAATGTTTGATGGTAAGATAATTGTATCCTCTATCAGTTTAATTTTTACATGTATGTTTCTATAGCCCCCTCTCCTTTGGCTAGTTTTGGTAAGATAACTTTGGCCTTGTTCGTTTTGCTGTTTAGTTTTAGTTTTAGTTTTGATGACATCATCATTTTTCTCATTTGTCTCTCTATCTCTCTCCACTCATTACACCTGCTGACATCATCAAAACTAAACTAAATTATCTAACCAAACACAACCTTTATTTGCGCGAATTTAGTGTTCAGCAGTGCTCATCAGCTATTTGTTATGATTAACAATTGATTGCCTTTCAAAAACTTTACTGCTTGGATTATTTGACAACACGACTTTTGGGCACTGTCAAAATGTAAATATGATTTTGACATATGTATACAATAAAGATGTTCACCGTTTAATTTTCTTTGTGGTTTCATGCCAATTTTTTTTTTTTTATAAGTTAACACCATTTAAGAAACAAAGGAACCTACAACCTAGGGATGACAAAGCCACACCCAGGCCCAACAAAACAAAAGAACGAAACTCAAGCACCTGCACCTTAGGACACTATAAGATACAAAACTAACTATAAAAAAAGGTTCATAACACCCTACACACACGCTACTACCAGCATACAAACCATCATCGACTGATCCTGTCAAGTCAACAGGCGAAATCTGCCATTCCATGCACAACAGCCTATTTGCATCAGATTTCTTCACCCTTCTCCACGAGCTTATGGAAATTCCAATATCCCTTTCATTCAGACCTAACCTTTCTCAATCCAAACTTTGATGTTTAAAAGTTTATGTTCTTATTATCTATTTCATGCAAAAAAAAAAAAAAAAATTTGAGCTTTGATGCAATCTTCTCCATTCCCTTGTTCAATAGTTTTACTGTGTAAAATCTTCGGTTGCAGGTTGATAATTTTGGTACGGTGAACCTTGTTGAAGCATGTCGCAAGCTTGGTGTTAAGAAATTTGTCCTTGTTAGTTCTATTTTAGTCAATGGAGCTGCTATGGGACAGTTGCTTAATCCAGCGTACATATTTCTCAACGTGTTTGGACTCACATTAATAGCAAAGCTTCAAGCAGAGAAGCATATCAGGAAATCCGGGATTAACTACACAATCGTAAGACCTGGTGGATTAAGAAATGATCCTCCGAGCGGAAATATAGTCATGGAACCAGAGGTGAATTATTGGAGGAGTTATTTTAGTTTTACATGTTAAATACGTTCTCCTATTAGTTGGTCTTTCATGATATTTCTCTCTCTAGGATACTCTGTATGAAGGTTCAATATCTAGAGATCAAGTTGCTGAAGTTGGTTGAGGCATTGATTCATCCGGAAGCTGATTACAAAGTAGTGGAGATTGTTGCACGTGCTGAAGCTCCGAAGAAAACTTTTCAATTATTTGGTTCTG